>NTHP01000500.1:54862-72049 GCA_003416845.1 Oplegnathus fasciatus | reverse complement strand
TGTCATTGAACCAGAACATTTAGTGGTCGATTCATGGATCAGACACTTGTTGTGATTTTTGCGGTTAATCACCTTGTTAGAGAACAGCATGTTATGCAATAAGTACTGAAACATTGAACAGTTGGACATGTGCATTCAAAAGTTTAGAGAAGGTCAAATTAAGTTCACCTGTAAAGATTATAGTGCATTTTAGGTGCATTCTGAAATTTCATCCGAAAGCCGAATATCCCTAACTTTTTGTGAGTAGTGTAAATTGCAGCTGGATTTACAGTTGTATGTTACGAGGTTATGGCAAAGCTACGAAGCCTTTGCACAACTTGGTTTCAAATCTCAAGACTTTTTCTATAACAATGAATATTCATGACTAAATTAGCAAAAATCTGTGTTTGGATTTGATTGACAGTGACAACTCACAACCCATCAACTGTCATCATATTCTTATTCAGATGTTGGTAAATCCTGATTGGTGCACAGAAGTACAGTACGTGACATCACCTTTTTCTAAATGAGCCACATCCCTGTAATGTTGGAGTACTGGTTCATTTGAACATACTCAGCTATTGTCATTAGTTCCGGATAACAGTGCCTGTTAAGTGGCTAACATGTAAACCTGAACAGAGGCCTGTTGGCCACCCACGCTGCTGCTGCTGCTGCAGGTTCAGCAGAGGCTCATTAGGCTCTGACACTCTGAGAACAGATTCTTCTGTCTGTGTGGCGTCCATGTGGCTCTAACGGAGCAGATCGCTGCTTTTCTGCCACTGTGGTCCACAACACACGGCCTGGTGGCCTCAGACTGCACGCAGAGAGCGACGCGCTGCTGCTGCCTCGGACAGAGACAACAGGACAAAGAGGGATCTGAAAAACAGGCTGAAGGTGACTTACAACAACCACCGGGTCTCTGGGAATGTCTGAACACCACCACAAGTCTGAATGCTCACTAGCAACCCTGAGAGGCTGCAATGTTCATTACACCCCACAATAAGAAAGCGTCGGACTGATCACTTTTGCATTTAAAAGCCTTAATTTTTGTGTGGGTGACATGAGGAGAAAAGTCATGGGATCGTTAAATCTAAAGGGTTTCTCCTCTTGAAAGCTTGATTGTGTTCTGAAAATTTTATGACATTCTGCCTTTTAGATGATGAGATATCTTGTGGGCAACGTTGACATTTTTAGCCTGATGGTGGAACAAGATGAATGGTCTGGAGGGGTGGGGCCCAAATGATTAGGAGTCATCCTCTGGGGACCATGAATATCCACCATAAATTTGATGAAAATCTGACCAATTTTTCAGACCATTTCAAAGGTCTCAGTATGCTTCAAATAAAGTGTTTTTTCTAACAGCGTTTCCAACGGGGAATCGAGGGGGCTGCATCCGACAGTTTTTGTCACTTTACAAAACAGACAGTGTGACAATAACACAAATAGGTGCGGTTTAAACTTCTTTCTTGACTTCTCTTTTTTACCACTTTTTGTTTGTACAATCAGATGTAACACCATGAATGTCTTAAAAGCATAAAAACTAGTGTTCTTTTAAGCATACTGAGGCCTTTAGACTTGACTGCAAACAAGGGAAAAAAATCTATTGTGCAAATTCTATGAATGCCACATCTTTTGTCTCTCCAGCAGCTTCACTGGATTTTGTTTGTGGAAAGCTTTTCACAGATTCAATTAATTCAATTCAGATACATTTATTAGCATGAATGGTAATGAATACACAGAGACAGAAAATCAGAATTGAAACAGACTATACAAGACTACAGGTGAAAGAAAGAAATATTTAGTTTGCTCATTATGTTTATTTATGGATTTCATTGCCATAGTTTTTATTCTGTGACTAAAAGTATTCATTAATCTTTGTACTTACACATTATTAATGTTGTAAAACACAGGATTCTGCAAGTGAACACCACATCACGTACACCCACGCCTTCATAGATGTGACTACAGTAACAAGAGCTGGGGGGAGCAGGGGATTATGGGTGGAGGATGCTGCCTGACAGGTGAAGCTCAGCGTGGTTCGTTGCATGGGGAGCAGCGAAGGAGGAGCATCGTCCTCGACCTCAGGCTGCCAGCAGAGGGAAGAAGCTGAGCGTGGAGGGTGGAGCCCCACCACCACCACCCCCTCCTCACGCTGTGGACAGCTGCCCAGTGATATTTTTATATTAACAGTTTTGATTTATTCATCTGATTATCTCAGCTAGCTGGAAGGACATTTTCTTTTTTATCTCTCTTTTGTAAAAATAAAAAAAATCTAAAAAAGTTACAGATCGCAGTTTGGACAGAAGAAGCCAGACAGCAGTGGTGGAAGTATTCTGATCCTTTCCTTAGTAAAAGTAGTAAAACTACACGATAGAAATACTCCATTACAAGTAAAAAAAAATGTTACTTAAGTAAAAGTATTAATATTACCACATACTTAGAGTATCAAAAGTAAAAGTTCTCAAAGGCCCCTGTGAATGTTCTACTATTTTATATCATTATATTATTACTACCGTTTCATCAAAAAGTGGTATAAAAATATTGTACTGGTCGAGGTTGAGACAATTTTAACTTCTGTAGTTAAGTAGTTAAGTTGACAGTAAAAAATATTTATATAAAAGATTCACATATATAAATATTTCTCTCAGAAATGTTGTGGAGTAGAAAGTTATATGAAGTGGAAATACCCAAATTTTTACTTAAGTGTAGTACTACAATGAATGTACTTCACCGCTTCACTGCACCGTGTCACTGGTTCATAAAGTTGTATGTGTAACATGTTAGCAGACATACTTCCATATCCAGCAGACACAGAGCAGTACGATCATCCCACTGTCGTGTTCGTTTCTGCCTGATGAACTTAAATCCAATATTCACCTTTTAGCTCCGGTTTGGTCTCCACCAACTCCTGAGAGAAATGTCTGTCTCTTTAGCTGCGAAGTGCACTATGTTCACCAGCCAGTCTTGACAGTAAGTGTGTCTGTTGTTTGCTGCTGAGCAGGTAAGCATACAGAGAACACTCTGAACAGTGAATGTGCAGTTAAACTAAAACTAGGAGATACAATTGGCTAAAAATGTGAACTTTTACATAATAAACACTTCCATAAAATATATCCCTCTATCTATCTGGTAATGTGTGGTTGATTCTCTGAGCTATAAAACTCCAGTGACGCCTATGGATGGATGCAGGAAGAAACTATAGATGGTAAAGAAAAGCCTTGTTTTTTTGTTTTTTTTTAGCAGAGAAGGGCTGAGGGAACAAGCACCCTGTAATAAAGCAGAGTAAGGTCAGCAGACTCCCCATGTGACAGCACACCGCCCTGGATTAGCTGCTGTAAGCCTATTAAAGTGGTTTGGACTAGGTGGGCCAGCACAGACTACACTTCACTCCCTGCACACAGCGATGCAGGGTGGCCAGTTTGAAACTGAGAGGTCACTGGTCCACAACAGGCCACGTGTCCTGCTGGAGTGTCCTTGAGCCAGAGAGTCACTCTGTATAATCAGCTAAATTCCTGAATATAAATGTGGCATTAAGGATTCAGACACTCAGATGGTGGAAAATTTCAGCAACACAAAGACAAAACATATTTCCTCTCATTTCTCAAGAGTTACACCGAGTAGCTTTACGTGCACACTAGTGTCTCCGGCTTCCTTGATCACATTTGGGATATTTACATCAGATTATAGTTAAAGCTGCTCTAATTGGTATTTTTATATTATCAATGAATTAAATGATAATCTAACTATTATCTCCTTACATATAGTTTTCCCCTTGTGGGATAAATGCACACTTGTAGTTTCAAAAGTTTCTTTTCAACAGGTATTCAAAGTTCAGCCGCAGAAAATACTTTCTTTTGCAGTCCATTACTTTCCAGACAACGGTGTTTTAGTTGTAAAAGTTCGGCATCGTGTCCTATAGCGGTAGCCTACTTTATGCAAATCAAAGGAACGGCAGCTGGGCTCTTTTACAAGCGTTGTCTTAGTACGGTGCGGTAACACAAAATTGCACGCCCCTGACTTTAGTCTTCTGGTGTAGTAGAGGGCAAAAAAAGGTCAAGACAGCGAGGACATGCTTTTTGTTGTGACTTTAATTTGACAGATTACAAACGGTGGACAAGAGTATCAGACGAAACAGAAAGTAAACTAAATGAAAAGAGATTTTAATGAATAGAGTTCAGATACTGTGGAGCGTCACAGCTCCAGGTCCACTGTCTGTTCACATCCTCCCGCCCTCCTGTGGCTCCATGTAGCTGTCCGGCGGCAGCAGCGGGCTGAAGCGCAGCAGCGGCAGGTCCACGGCCGGGCAGCGCTCCTTCACCAGGGGCCAGCCCTCCCTGAAGCCCCGGGCAGGTGGGGGTGGGGGGGGCAGGTCAGAGTCAGCAGGGCTGGAGTAGCTGTCGTCATGATGATGGTGGTGGTTGTTGTTGGGGTCAGGAGGAGAGATGCTGCTTTTGCTGTGGCAGCGAACCAGGAACGCCCCCCGGTGGTGACGGTGGTACAGCATGCCGGCCGCTACCAGCAGCATCAGCATGAGGGAGCTGAGCAGGAAGAAAAGCACGTAGACGCCTTTCGTCTCAGCAGAAAGGCCTGAGCTGCAACCTGCAGGCAAACAACAGGAAGTCAGCAGCTGTTCATCTGTTTTTATTTGGTTTAGCTTAAATGAAGCAACATGAGACTTCAATTAACCGTATTCAGTCAGAGCGTGCGTACCTGCAGCCTTCACATCAACACAGACAGTTCCTCCTGATCCCAGGCGGGACTTGTCCTGGAAGCCCGGCCTGCAGCGGCACGAGTACGAACCGTACTGGTTCACACAGTCTGCGTTAATGTCACACAGCACCAGCTGGGTCCCACACTCGTTTACATCTGACACACACACACACGTTAAAACATGATCTCAAAGGCCATGAACACCAACAAATGAGCTGTTAGAGTCATCTCTCCCTCTCTGGTTCGGTTCCAGCAAGTCTCACATGTACGACTTCGTCACAGGAACATTTTCAAACTTTAGAGGCTGACGAGCACCAACCGATTATTGAGACACTGAAGGATTTCATGTCCACATCTGGAAGACCCCACAGTTGTTTCGCAAAGCTGTGTACCAGCACAGTTTGGGGGAGGGTATCTGCCATTTGTTTCCTGACACAGATTGTTTAAGTTGAGGTTTTCCTTATTCAAATCAATGGTGTAGGAATAGAAAGAGTTGTGTGTACAGATTGTAAATCAAACTTGGGGCTTTATGAATAAAATAAATGTGATAGCCTTATCGACCTGTTATGCCGTATTCAGTCTTGTGGACTTGAAACGGGACACAGCTGCAGGCGGGTGTGAACACATCAGTGTTGGCAGTGTAAATTAAACACGAAAGTGCTCCACAGTAACCTTTCCACTGTGTTTCATACTGAAGGATTGAGCCCTGCTGTACCTGCAGTCGACAGAGAGGTGATGACAGCTTTCTCGTGGTTTCCTCTGATGGCGACGTCCGCGGTGAGGAGGCCCTGCAGGGCGGAGTGGATGGCCTTGTGGACCCGCAGACCTCCAGGCCCCTGTCCAATCTGCAGCCAGAGGATGTACAGCACTCCTGCACTCAACCTACACACACACACACACACACACAACCAGGATGTATCACTCATAACAGATACTGAGCTCACGTGTCAACAGATACAGCCACAGAGAAGCCAGTAAGGGGACCTTGAGTTGAGCTGTAATAATGTTGATTCATTTCCAATTTTTAGCTCAACATTTATGGTAGAAACTGACTTTGCTTCAGCTTGAGAGAAAAGGGAGCCTCATTTCACAAAGACATCCTCTTTTCTTGCATCTCTCATCTCGTCTTTAGTGAGAGGAACTAAGATGCAAGGAGAGGATGCAATCAGGAGACTTGAGATGGACCCAGTGGAGGTGAAAACATTCAGGGGAATAAACGATATGTGTGAAGAGTTGTACAAGCTGACTTTCTTCTGCCTCCACAGGTTTAACTCTGTGTGCTTTCTCTCCATTTCAAATTTATTCAACTTTATTCAAACACAAACTTACACCGCAGCTTGTGTGTCAGCAGTTTTGTGAGGCTGTTGTTGTACCAACCTTTTTATTCTTTTAGGAGACAGGGACAGCGGTGTGTGCAGAGCCTCCAGCTGCTTGCTGATCTACAGAAACACAACAACTTCACTGCTTCTTCAGGTATCAGTGATGCTCTTTTTCCTCTCTAATAATCCTACAAAAAACTCTACATGCTGCACGTTTAATGTTTTTGCTTTGTTTTCATACCAAGGCCTTTACTGACAGCAGCAGTGAATTGGCCAGGTCATCCCAGGACTCCTCCAAATCCTGACTGAAATTCACTTCAACAGCCACTTCAAACAGATGATCTGTCAAAGGCCAAAGACATAACTGTGCTGTCAAAGTACAAAAACAAAGCATCAACCGTGCAATAGCTAGAATAATCAATAACATTTTGTAATAAATCTGCTGGTAGCCGACACCGTGCAAATAAAAGCATCTTACATTTGATCGTTTTAGAACATTAATTAAATTTGATTTAATCCCAACATTAAAAAAATGTGTGTCTAGTTTGGATTCCATAGATTTTGGTCAGTTTAGCACAGAATATATTAATTCCAAGGCAGATCTGACACATTGAAAAGTAACAAATGCTCCCAGAAAAGATGGGACATTTTGAAGTGTTAACATTCCTGTGAAGTTGTATATTATCAGTCCGACACTCACCGCCAGGAAGATGTGGAATTTCAGAGTGATTTCTAATGTTGACTACAAGAGAAACACAAAGTCAAACTGATTAAAGACAAAAATGAACCTGGATCTGCACGATTTGGTGCCGAGGTTGACCTAAAATGATCAGATTTGTTTCCCACAGTGAAAATAGTCAACACAGGTCAACCTTGGTCTGTCACACACACAAAACCTCAAACACAGATAATCAGTTCTTCATGAGACACAATGCATCACTGCACTGACTGGTTGGGATGATGGAACTCACAACCACCCTCATATTTTAAAAGATTACCGAGATAAGCTCAGCAGTTACAGCTCAGATTGCGATGAGTCACAGTTACTGATTGTTACCTGACAAGAACTTAGTTTGTGAGACATTTATCGTCGCCTCCATTAAGTAAAAAAAAAAAGGGAAACTCAGGTTTGTGCCTGTCTTCATTAGAACATCAGGCAGAATTTACGACACTCTCAGAGCTACATATGATCAATTTTAAAATGAAGGCATCGTACTGCCAGGAACAGTCCCTGCACGGATTGGTGGGACCCTGAGTGTAGCATCCACCTCCATGCTTGGACCTCTGTATGATTACCAACATAGAAAAACTTGAATGCTTGTGGTTAAATGTTTGTCGAATTGATTACTCTACCTCAACATCTGGCCGATGGACAACATCTGAAAGTTTGCCTCTTGGATACCAGCAACAAATTTACAGTGATGTTGACCAATGTATGAGCATAAAGAACTATTATAATGCCCATGTTTTACCAATGTAACGTTTTGTATCTGTCTTATCTATCTTAAAAAACAAATATCTGACATTTGACTATGCATCAGTACTTCATGTAAAACAGCTTAACTTGAAAAAACCCCATCTAGGTGACTGAGTGTACGAGTAGTTAACACAAAGGCACCCACGGTTCCCTCTGTGGTCCGACAGCGGCTCCACCATGTTGGGGAGAGGGTGAGTCTGCTGAGTCTTCTCTGGTTCTGGTCCTGCAGAGGGGGGAGGAAGCTGGTCTGCAGCTTGTTCTGAACCAGACGTCTCCTCCTCTGACAGGCTCTGTGTGCTGCTCTCATCCTCTGGAACAGCAGCTTCCTCTGGACGGGTTGAAGTTTCCTCCACATTCCTCCGGACTGCCGTTGGGGTGCGAGTGGTGGTTTTGAGCTCGTGGTTCAGACTGTCATGTTGCTGCTGTGGAGACGCAGGTTGGACATCTGAGTCAGACGGGCCTGAGGAGGTTTGAGCGGTACCTCTTCCTGACCGAGAGGTCCTCTGTGTGGACGCTGGCTCTGTGGGCACAGCAGTGAACTGGTAGACGTGGCTGTAGTTCTCCGAGGCTGTATGATGGTTTTCAGCCACCTGAGTGAAGATGGAGGACGGAAGAACTTCAAAATACTTTCTGGTGTTTATCAGCAGAGAAGAACAAAAGGCCAAAATGCAGACAGCTACTGGATGATGTGATATATTACTGATTAAACAAAGTCAATAATGCAGAAATTCCAGGTGAAACTTTGATTCTAGAAATATCCTTTTCCCATTGACCTGGAGCGACTCTGATCTGCAGGATTATCAGAAGCTTTTTCTGCCTTTCTATGTGTAACCTGAGCTGTCCTGGCCACTGGAGGACCCCAAATACTGTAAACTTTGCTGAATAAAGTCCTCTGGCAGCAGCAAACACGTAACTTTTAATCAGAGGAACATAAAAACCTGAGTAAAAGTAAAAAACAAACACATAAACAAAAAATAGAGAGTGTATGTAACCTTTGAAAGAAGAAATAACTCAACATGTTGAATTCATAATTAATAAAACACACCCTCAGTTCACACTCGGGGGGGGTTTGCCGCTACAGCCTCACGTGGTCTGGTATGACCAGGAGCTCATGGTGGATAATGTATTAAACTTCAGGTAGATATTGTTGCATTGAGTCTGTTTCCTGACTTCATTACTCCTCTCTTCTTGTGCTACTGTCACACTATGTTTTAGCGTTTGTTATCATAATGTCATTTCATGCCTTTATTATTAGAAAGCAACAGAGATGACAGGAAATGAGGGAGAGAGCATTCAACAAAGGTCCCAGGCTGGATTTGAAACGGGGACGTTTGGGTTCATGGTCAGTTGGTGACCACAGTGTCCGCTGTTCAGCATAAGTTACAGTCTCACTTTAAAGCCCCACTAACCAATATTTTTCATATTAACAAATGGCTCAAATGACGATGTGTAATAAGGTGCCGTCTATAGTAATGACTCCACAGAGAATCTCTACAGAGCTTTTTAGCCTCTTTTAACTCATTATTTTGATTTTAGGGAGAGGGCGCAGGGAGTGAACCCAAGTTGGTGGCCATAAAAAAATGAGCTGAAAGATGCTAAAAAGCTCCGTAGAGCTGAGAGGAACTGCAGAGTCTATGAGCAACACCTTTCACATAACAGTCATTTGACCCATTCACATATCGATATTCATCTGTGCTGCTTCAACACCTGAAAGGAGCTGAGCTCAGTTGGTAGAGCAAGGCATTAGAGTCGAGGGTTTGAGTCCCCCTCCAGTGTTTGTGTCCACTCACCTGATTGTCTGTGTCCTCCTCGGGCTCCCAGGGCAGCTCAGCTGTCATGGCTGAAGGTTGATCATAATAATCATACCTGAGATCAGAATGTGGGGGTGACGGATGCTCTGACAAATCGGACTCCATCTGTTCACCATTCATAACAAATTCATTGAAGTCCGTGAGTCCGAGAGATGGTTCTGACTTCCTGTTTCTCTCTGTGAATCCTTCCTGTGGGTTGTACACCACCGGTGGTCCAAACGCCTGGTAGCGGCCATAGAGGCCCCTGTAGGGCGGGCTGGGCCAGCCGCCGATCAGCAGCACCACGTACAGAGTGTCGGAGGAGGAGGTGTACTTGGCCTCTCGCCAGCACTTCTGCAGGACCTTGTGACCCCTAAAATGTCCAGCGGGCTCGTCCACGTGGACCTGGTCCTGTTTGAGGTGGCAGGCGTCATCGGGGGTCAGGTCCTCCAGGTGGAGATGGATCCTCTTTCCAGGATCCACCTGGATGGTCCAGTTGCACCACAGAGGTGGGTTGGAGCAGAGGTAGTCCGGGGAGAAAAACTCACCGTTGTCGCCGTGCAGCAGCTGGTGGCAGCTCCGCAGGGCGAAGAAAGCCCCGCCGTCACCTCCATGTCCATCTGGGAGAGCAACAGACCAACTTATCAGTGGTTTTACGTTCACCTCAAACAAGTGGTGTGTGTTATACATTACTGCTAAGCATTTCCTAAAGCATCTCTAATGTTAAGGTCTTTTCCAACCCTCCAGGTAGTGGTTTCACTTCATTTCAGCACAAAATGAAAATCAACTTGATGGAAAATCAACATTTAGGGACGGGTTTGTGGGACTGAGTCAAAATAAACTACAGTGTGTGTGTTCATGATGATGAAGGAACATGTCACCCAGTGCAACAGTGTGGCTCATTGATGTGTTTTTAATAGTTTCTGGACAACAATGGAGCTCTGTGGCACAGAGGATGGATCACCAGACCCCAGAACAGACTTATTAATTAATGCAGCCAGTCTGTGACTTCAGTGACTGTTCGGCAGGTACATCCACACCTCCATTGTCCTCCACGCCTACAGTACACGGGCAGGAACCCAAACGACGCAAGCAGTCAAACTATCACTGTGCAGTCTGTAAAATATTTCAAACAGAATATCTTGTCTCTATAAAAAAGAATCAAGTAGTAATCAGGTAATCAATTGACGGTATTATAAATTGGAATGGAAAAGGTTTATAAACCATTCTTTGTATGGTGTATGGAGTCCCGTCCTTGCCCAAGACCCCAGTTTCACCGTGTGTCAACTGGTTTGTGGTAGGTTTATTTGGGAATAAGTTACCACTACTACAATATGAACTGAAATGAAAAGGGGGTCTTAAGGTGGCTCCTGAGTTATTACCTATTCTTAAAGCCATGTCATGCACAACAGAGGGGTTCTGTGTCATTTAATCAAATTAACACCACATCAAATGTGGGGTCAGTTGGCTGGGGTTAGGCTGTTCCAGCAGGAGCATTGATTGTTGGGTCTCTAAGCAAAATACAAAGAAGCTTCCATGTGTGGTCACTGTGTGCTCTGTGTTTAAAGGTACTGGGAGGTGACGGGTTACTGTACACAACAGGCCTTTTCCTAGAGGGCGTTTTGACATGGAGCACAGGTGTAAATAATCGTTAATGTTATTAGTAACACCTCTTGGTTGCAAACAAGTTGTCACCTGAGAGAAGGATTTTCCACCCAACATCAATAAGTTCACTCTGGTGTTTTTCCATATTGCACTTTAAACATTGCGCAATGTTTCAGATCCTGTTTTTCCAGTTCAATCAACAAAACCTGCTCACAATCTACAACCTGCACAGCGTCTACACTGAACCTGCTGCATGAGGATTATTTTCACTTATTGTCTGCTTTCTCACAACAACCCGTACGGTCGACGTCTCTCAGCTGTAACACAAGCGAATAGACAAAACACAAGCAAACGAATGTCAGGACATGCAGTAGTGGTGGAATGTAACCGAGAACATTTACTCAAGTACTGTACTAAAGTACAATTTTGAGGTACTTTACTTGACTATTTCCATTTTATGCTCCTTTCTACTTCTACTTCACTACATTTTAGAGGGAAATATTGTTCTCTTTATCCACTACATTTATTTGACCTCTGTAGTTTCTTTGCAGATTCGGATTAATAATACAAAATATATTAAACAAATATATCCTGATGTGTTATTATAGATTCAGCTACCCAGCAGTATATAAAGTAGTTCAAATCAGCTCCACCTTTACCAGCTGCTTTAGTAAGTGATGCTGACACACAAATGCATCAATAAATATAATCCAGTATAATAATATATATATTATTGTGCAATGGGTCATTCTGTTTAATAAGTACCTTCACTTTTGGTACTTTAAGTACATTTTGCTGCTAGTATTTTTGTACTTTTACTCATGCAAAATCTTTAATACAAGACTTGCATTTGTAACTTGCATTGAGTATTTTTACATATTTTTACACTAGTTTTTGCATTGGTACTTTTATTTAAGTAAAAGGTCTGAATACTTCCTCCACCACAAAATGTTTGATTGATTAAATTAAATGAACAATCCATTAAACATCTGGAGAAGTTTCAGTCCCCCTGACTTTACTCAACTCTTGTTGGTTAACTGCATCCTGTAAGGTTTAATGTGTTTCACTGTGGAACTGAATGACTCTGTAATTGTTGTAGTTATCAAGAAAAACTATGTTTACTTAGTACAAATATTTCTATGAATATAAATCTTGATTTATCACGAAAGCTGACTGATATCTGTCCAAATCAGTAACATTTCCTCAAATCAAAGCCAGAAGTTTCGTTCAAAATTTATTTCCATTCATGCAGAGAGCAGAGAAATAAAACAATGCTTTGTCCAAAAGCACAAGTCAGCAAATTTTAACATTTGATCCCACCGTTCCAATACTGTAGCACGGAAAGTATCTCACATTATTTTGTCGAAAATAAAAAACACAGATAGATGTTGATGAATGTCAAACATGAGAAAGAAAATGTGTGTATTCATCATTCAACACGCTGCACTCGTTTTGTTCTTGTGGTGGCTTCTGTTTGCTTTCAGCGACTCCTCAGACATTCATGGACAACATCAGGAACTGTGAGGTAAAGAGAAAATAAAGTGTAGTTAAATCAAAGTAATCTGCAATCAAGTGAAGTCCCAGAACATTAAAAGCAACATTAAGAGAAAAAAAAAAAAAAATAATAATAATAATAATTTAAAGGAAGTGGTGTTATATGAATGTTGTCTTACCTGCATGATGTTAAGGTTCACACGTCCCCTCTTGTATTTATCCATAGCCTGGAAAGCTCCTGGTTAAGAGAAAGACTTCCAGTCAGCACAAAGTGGCAAAAACTTTCTTAAAGTTGATTTTAACACCAATAAATCTTAACTAGGATCATTTTGAGGCATTGATGTAGGGACTGTAAACCCAGTGTGGGGATTTTATTTGATCTTTTTTACGTACTGAACATGTTCTCCAGACGGACGATGCAGGTGAGGTAGTCGTCGAAGTCGATGTCGTAGTTGTTGTCGGCAAACCTCAAGCCGACCAGCTGCAGGAGCTTGTTGTTCAGCTGCATGCCTTCATGGGAACAAAGCTGCACCGTTAGCCTTCAAAAGATTTACACTCAAAAACTAATGACTATTATTTTATTCCCTATAGTGCTATTGCTGCTACTACCACTATTAGTTGGTGCAATTCTACTTTTATCCATCTTACTATCTTTTTACTATCACTAATACAGCCTCTATAAACACTAGAACAAATACCTCTACTATTTTTACCACCACTTCTACTAATATTAATAGAAATAATAATAAAAGGAAATAACTTAAAGGAAATTTAACCGCTTTGCGATCACTTGTAAATCCTGTGAAACAAACATATACTGACACTGAAAAATATAATGCAATATATCTAGAAAGACATTTGAATAACAATACATATTTTTCTTGCATTCAGATAACGTGGAATATGTGGAAAATATATGGGAAATAAGTTTTATAGTATATTTTAACATGGCAATAATTGGTGTATTCTATAATATATATATAATATAATAACATCCTCCGCACTCCACCATAATTTATAGTTTTTTGTTTTGTTTTTTTGTTTTTTGTGTGTTGTATAAAGGGACTATTTCATAATACAACCCTGTGTTGTATAATGACAAATAAATGAACCCTTGAACCCTTTATATACTACAAGTATATTACCAAGTAGTATTTCAAAATAGAATACATATGCAGTATTCTATAATAATATTGAGCATACAATATATTCTCTTCACTAAAGTTCTGTTTTGTTCTGTCAAACAAACATTTAATTTGACAAAAAAAAACTTGACTCAAATATCTACTGACTCAAGAATAATAGTCTGCCAAGAAATATAAAAGGACAATTTCAAATGAAATGAAAATATTAAAGTAAAGATGGTCAGTGTGTTAATAGTTGTGCACAAACAGCATTCAGTCGAGTCTCACCTGCAGCTTTGAGAGCGATACGAAGTTCGTAGGACGACATCTTCCCTGAGCGGTCGGTGTCAAAGGACAAGAAGAGCATCTGCAACAACAGAAGTTCACCTTTAACAGCCTGAACCGCAAAGAACCGCAAAGACCCACAAAGAACCGCAAAGACGCACAAAGAACCGCAAAGAACCGCAATCCCTTAACTTCCACCACCAGAGCTGATTTACAGCAGTAAGTACTTTTTGCTCAAGTACTGTACTTTGCTTAAAGTAAAAAATTTGAATGCAGGAATTTTACTTGTAACAGAGTATTTCTGCACTTTGGTATGGTTACTTTTACTTAAATTACAGATCTGAGTACTTCTTCCACCACTGATTTACAGTTTTACCACATAAATCAACACGTACAATCCACTTCTTCATCTTTTCCCAGAAGACCTTAAACTCTTGGAACTCCAGCTTCCCTGTGTTGTCCACCTGGTTTATTGTCAAGGAAAAAACTTGTAGTAATCAGCTTATCTATTATTTTAAAATCATATTGTTCTCTTCTCCACCCTCTGATGTCAACAAAGTTGTTTAAAATTTTATTTTACAGCATAAACTCGGTGAACAGAGAATAACTGATGCAGCAGCCATCATACCGTATATGTGTGTGTTAGCAAAGAAGTCAAGTCAAGTGGTTTACTTATACAGCCTGAAATCACACGTTTGAAACGAGTCAGTCAGTAATGTGGAAGGATACATCCATCAGGTTGATAATACTGTGGCAGGTGCTGAGACTCAGGCCGTCAAACTTGATCTCTCTTCCTGAAGACAAAACACATAAAACATCATTCAACTATAATTCAATAAAACTGCATGACCACTCAAAATATTTGGTCAGTTTGTCAGTTAGGTTGTTTTTTCATTTGCATCACTAAAATGATGAAACATAGAAAGACGTGAAGATTATTTCACAAGATGAAATTGGGAAAAAATCAGAAAATATAATATATTGTGTGACAGAAATGTACATATGTGAGGTAACCCCTCACATTTTTCATGGGACTATTTGAGAGGTTGCGACACCCAAGTTGGGAACTGAGCTAAAGCGTTAAAGTTAAAGATGTGTCTCATTTTAGGGGTCACCTTTTCTGACATTTGCATGTAAAGGAATATTTAAACAAAGGCTGGCAGATTTTCGGACAGCTGTTTCCAGTCTTTGTGCTAAGCTAAGCTAACTGGCTGCTGGCTGTAGCTTCATATTTAATGCATAGATATATGAGTGGTATTGATCTAACTCTCCGCCAGAAAGTGAATAAGCAAATTTGGCAAAATTAACTTTTGCTTTAAAGATTGAATAAAACAGGTCGATAAGTTAAGTTATAAAGTGCTTATGCAGTTAGGAGATAGTAAATATAGACTTGTATATCATCTGCGTGGTTCTGACAACATATAAAATGATGATGGAGCCAAGTGGAAGCATATAAATATTAAACAGAAGAGGACCACGAATGGACCCTTGTGGGACTCCATACAGCACGTCAATAAAAAGGTCTGTGAAAAGGTTTCCCAAAAAAAGGGTTTACTAAAATCAAATCAGAAAGAGAAATTAAACTAAAGTTAATAATTGACAAAAAAGACCCAAAAATACCCATAATTCACTTACGTCTGCTGAGAACGCCGTTCAGCATCTGCTGGAGCTCTCTGACAGAGATAGCCTCGTCCTGGAGACACACCAGGGTTGAAAAGAAAACTTGAGATTCATATATACTAATGCAGAATACAGTCATTACCACAACAGCTGCTGAACTGGGAATAATGGTCATCTACAAATCTGAGCTTTTATTTATAATATTACCAACTCTAGTTTGAAAGTGTGATATTTGATTCATTGTTATTATAAAGAATAAGTGGCGCTCGATATGCATATGTAAAAAGTAATTTTGCATACACAGTCCTGAGCCAGGAGAGAATTTTACAACAAAGTAATAAGAAAATACTGTTTATTCTTATGAAGAAAGTAAATTAAATGTGGACTGATCTGATGAAGGTGAAGCTTTTCTTACCGCACCAGCCAGCTGTTCAAACAGCCTCCTCAGGCCCTTCTCTTCATCTGTCTCCTCCTCTGGAGCGCTGGGCATGGGCGGCTGGTGGAAACAACACAGCATCAGCACAAGCAAACAGGACTGGTTGATTGATTGATTATCAATTCCTGGGTGATCTACTTACATCTGGCAGGTCAGCATCAACGTTGCTCCCCATCTCCCTGCGGAACAGAACCACAGGTTGTGATAAAAATTTTTAAAAAGTCTGTGATTGCAGATACTTTGTGCTGATGTTTTATATTTTTAAATCTTTTGTTTTTCATGTTTTAACAATTATTCAGTGTTACCCCAGGGATCGTATTTGTATCAAACTGAAAAGCCACTCAAGCTGCGTTTAGACCAACGTGGGACACTTAAACTCTTTACATTAAATCCATACAGATTTGAGCTTATTTGATTGTTACAAAAAAAAGTTTTTGACTCTTTAAGGGAAATTCTAGGTTTTAAATAACATTGACTTTTTGTTTGCTGTCTGAGTTTTGTCCCTCCACGTCCAAACTCAACCCAGAACCCAGAGCTGAACACTCACAGAGCATCGGCCTTCTTCTCAGAGAAGATCCTGATGAGGAAGTCGGCCTCATGGTGGGGCTGGAAGGTGGTGGGGACCAGCAGGTATTTCCCAGGAGGCAGTGTGAAACGCTCTGACACCTCCCGCATGTTGATGTAGGTCCTGCTGCGAGCCTTGGACGCATGGTAGCGGAAGAAATCTTTCCCCTGGTGGTCCTCATCATTTGGAGACTGAATGAACAGAGACAGAAGAGAGAAAAGGAGATTAATTTAAGCTTACAATTGCACAAAATATGCAAATTAACACACATATGTGTGTAATAAGTGCACATATTTAGTAACAAAACATCATTAGTAAAGGCAGGGAAGTCTGACAGATGCAGGACTTCATTATCTGAAAAGTAGGCAGATGATTGATTGAGAAAATAATGTGCACTCAAGGTCCATTTAGTAGCCTTCCTGAAGCTTGGATCATATCAAATAGTCTTCATCAGCAGATGGAGTTTGCTTAGTAGAAGATCAAGGGATATGATCAAAAGCTCCAGACCAAATGAACCTTGAGGTGAGGTTGTTTTGTCAACTGCTGTTTGGTCAAGAATTGACTCAATAGGTAATAGTCACATGATTAATGTGAGAGGTACATTTTAAATGAAGAAGCTGTGGGAATATTCCGAGTGTGAATTGAAAGAGACCAAAGATAACTTTTATTTTCATTTTCAGAGCTTATATTTAATATCTTTAAAGACCCAGTCAGTAATTTTACCATGATCACTACAAATACATTTATTCATACATTCAGTGGACCACAGCAACACTGGACCGC
>NTHP01000500.1:15738-26250 GCA_003416845.1 Oplegnathus fasciatus | reverse complement strand
ACTGTTTTTCCCGGTCTCTGCTAGCGTTGTGAGTAAACAGTTACTATGGCCGAACAAACAAACAAAGAAAAGGTCGATGACTACAGACGAGGAAACTGAAATTGAAGTGAGGTCCAAAAACACACCTGCAATTACCAGTTATCGCCACAAAAGACAATGAAATGAAAATCTTTGAGATTACAACTTTAAGTACAGTACTTCAGGTACTTGAGATGACTACTAGTTACCTCCAGCACAGGTGTTATGTTTTGGTCTCGTTGGTTTATTTATCTGTTTGTTTTAATGTAGATTGTAGACTTTAATGAAATTTGATGTTCAGTTTGGCAACGGAGAGAAATGAGTGACTAGTTTCCAGAAATGGTTTAAAAGAATGAACAGTGTGTCTTTGTTTTCTTGACTTATGCCGACAAACACAATATATACGTTATATTTTTTTATATATTCATTTAATTTAGTTTCAGTTGTCGTAAGTGGAGTAAGTATTTTCAGCACAGTGGACCTTGCTGCTGGTTTTGTTGTGTCCAGATGGTGAACAGCTCCGTCCTCACTCTGTTTTCTGTTTCCTGCTGCAGCTCCACAGTGTGCTGTGGGTGGGCGGAGCCAGCTGCCTGTACGCGCTGACCAGCTCCAGTCTGAGTAAATGGGAGGTGGACGACAGCTCGGAGCACCAGATCCTCAGCTGGGACGCTCAGAGAGCTCTGACCGAGAGCATTGCCGACGCCATCTGGGTCAGTACAAAGATCCGCCAGGTCGTTTATACTGTGTGTCAGTATCAGTCTGATCCAGTGGCTCATCACACTGAGAAACTGTGCTGGTGAAAGTACATTTTATATTCTAACAGCACGTGAATGATGCAGAAACTGTAACTGAACAGTTGAAGCTCTTTTTATTGAATCAAATCCTCAGTTCAGTTATCAACTCCCATCATTTATACAGGAAATTGGCAGCCATGTTGATCAGATTCTCCTTTAAATATCTTTATAACACTCAAAGCTCCAACGTGATGTCTTTCATGATCATACATTAAAAGATTTCTCAACATTTCTCCCACCAGGGTTCAGAGAGCAACTACGAGGAGATGAAGGAGGGAGTGAATGTGACGTACCTGGACATGAAGCTCAGCCAGTGAGTGACTTTCTGCTTGTTTTACGCTTAAAATACTTCATACTTCTTCTTAAGCTTAGGTGGAATTTTTAGGTGACATTTTAGATTCTAAATTTAAAAATCTACCTACCTGAACAATGTATTTCTATTGATTATTATTATTATTATTAATCCTCTGTAACGGAATGTGATGCATAACTTCTTAAATCAGGGTCAGTAAATAGGAGGTAAAGTACTTTTGTGCAAATAAATCTGTCTTGCAAGGAGACAAATGGAAGCTTTAGACTTAAAATCTAAATTTATAATCACATATAATCCGTCACTGAAAGGAGGGTCCTTGTATCCAGATGGAAATAGTCTGTGTGAGACCGTCTTGTGTATTACTGAGAAGTTAAATAAGTATTTCTGGGAGGTAAAATTAACATTGATCGCTGCAATACATATGAGGTAGTTGTGTTTTTTCAAATCAATCCAAAGGAATACCAAAATGCACAGTATATCTCAGGCCGAACTGAGCCGGAGTCTGTGCTGTGTGTTTTCAGAGCCGGTCTGGTGGTTTTGGCTGCAGCCTGGCACCCGTCAGACACTCCCTGCCTGGCTTACTTCTGCCTGGTCACCCTGCAGGACAACGGAGCCGCCATCTCCGACCAGTTCACCGTGGAAGTCACCAAGTACAACCCTCCATTCCAGGTCAGTCCTGATCCTGATGCTGCATGGGTCTTCTTTACTGGATCTATTAAAGGGTCGGTTCGTCTCTTCCGGTATCTATCCATGCAGATAGTTTTGGTTTTATGTGATGATGTTTTTAGATATTCGCCTCTTAGATTTCTGTTACTCCAAATATAAAGGAGGGGAATGGAATTTTATTAATTTGAAAAAGGACATTTAAAAAAATTCTACGAGTCTTTGCAAGTTTATAAAATAATGTTTTATTAGCACATTTAAGCCTTACTCATGCCATCCAGGCAGCCACTGGTTTGGTATGGAATAAAGATCAACTTGCAGAGATTTTAAACTTCCTTGAGATGATGATGTTGCTGGGTTTACTTTTTCCCCGAGTTTTATTTTCAGTCAAAAATTTAGAAGATGCACGCTTCATTTCACATACACTGTTTTCAATGTCTTGTTTTCTCAGAGTGAGGAGGCCCTCCAGGCTACACGGCTGGTGCTGCCACGCTCCCCCGGCTCCTCCGCCTTCCTGTATAACGAGGAGCTGGTGTTTGCTTGTTCGACGGGAACCAGCAGGGGAGGACTACCTGAGGAGAAGATCAGCTTTAACTCGCCTGGTGAGAAAAGAAACCTCGGGTCTCATACTTGGCTGCAGATGAACAAGCATTTTCAATCAATCAGATTAGCATGATAATACAGTCAGGTGAGATTTTATAGAATGGAAATGAATCATGAAATTACAGTATACAAGACTTGAATGATCCTTAAGAGGTCAGATATTAAAGATTTTACGAGTAATTACAGCCAGGGAACTTGGAGTAAATAATAAAAAAGAACAGGTGAGTATCTGTGACAAACATAAATCTATAAAATAGTTTAAGCATTTCAACCTGCAGATTTATGTTAAGTCAGAAAGAGTGTGTTCTTTACTGATCATGAAGAAAGTACATAAGGAAATGAGAAATTTAATCATTTGCACTAATTGTTCAATAAGCATTAAGCAATGTAATTATTTATATGGATTTCTTTTTGTTTGGGATTAAAACAACACTTACAAAAGTAAGCATGTAAAATCAAATGAATCCATGATAGAAAGACCTAATAATTACAAACCAGGCCTTTCTCTCACACAGTGAACAAACACAAAATGTGCGGGGTGATGTTTCCCTCTTTGTCCGTGCAGGTGATGGTGTGCGTGGAGGAGGCTGCTGCGCCAACCTGCCGGTGTTTTTCTCTCAGAACAGCGGCCTGGTGGCGGTGGTGGCCCGGGAGAGCGCCTCCATCCTGCCGGAGACCATGGAGGACTCGCTGTGCTCCTCGCTGGCTGCAGCTCCAGAGGTAAAACTCAAACTGGCCTCAGCCCAGCGCCTGGCGAGTGACAGGGCGGTACGGGAAAAGACTGCAGACAAAGACTAAAAGAGCAAGAAGAATATTAATTTATGCAACACCTGCAGGCAGCTGATAATTTAGTTTTTAAGACTTCAGGAAAAGGAAAATAAAGTAAAAGAAATGGTACTGAAGCATGAGATTATTGATTGTGACTGAATCTAAAATGCATTTGTGCTTTTGATTCTGTGTTTAAGGTTTCAATCATGGAGACTCCAACCAGAGCAGAGCCTGTAGCTCAGGAGGACAAAACCAAACTCCTGAAGGCGGCTTTCCTGCAGTTCTGTCGGTACGTAAACGGCTCCCACATCCCTCAGAAAACAATCTTTTATCGATGGTTTGGAAAATGGAAAGTTTGACTCAGTTTCATACAGTATTTTCTGGTTTAGTCATCCAAATCATACATCACACAGATCTGTGTTATCAGTGAAAACCTGCTTTTTAATGACAAAGGTTATAATTTGCGTTTAATCCAGGGCTTGAATTATTACCAATCAGATTCATTTTAGTGTTTTATTAATTGAAAAAATCAAGCACGCTGGTCAAAGTTTCACTAATACAAATAGTTGCTTTTCTCTGCATCTTGTATCATGTTGTGTTTTGGTCTTTTGCATCACTTTGGACTTCTGAACATTTGATATTTGTTCAAATCTTTTATTGAGTTCACTGTTCATTTATTACTGAACAAAAACTTAAAAAACATTGTTTGTGAAGGCTGATATCAGCAGTTATAGATTGAAGCTGCATGATTTAGGATTGGAACTTATGATTTTGAATACAAGGGTTGAGTCCCTGTAAAGCTGTAAATAACAAATAATCTTTCCTTTGTCAGTAATGATCTGGTGGGTGCTCAGACGGTCACAGACGAGCTCTTCCCCGCTGACGGCGACGGGGAGGAGGGAGCCGAGCTGGACGGCGTGGTGACTCGAATCAACCTGGACCTGGTGGACGATTACCCGGCCTCAGACCCCCGCTGGGCCGAGTCTGTCCCCGACGGTGAGGAGGGGAAAAGGGGGAGGGAGAGAAGGTCTACCCACCCGCCCATAAAAACCTGACAAAGTTTCCTGGTGTTGCATTCCTTTACAATGTTAAATTATGAGGTATACAGTGAAGTATATTTGTCATAAACACATGAGACTGCCAGACTCTAATCTATACGTAATATATTAGATTGTGTTTTGGAGGAATTGCTACTGAATTCCTTTGAAGCACAAAAGAGGAAGTAGCCTTGTTCTCCCAGAGCAAACAGCTTTTTTTAGTCAACAACATCCTATTTTTGACAGGAATCCTATTTTTGACTATTTTTGACGTCGAACAAAGCTGGAGACATTTTCACACTAAAAATACCTTTTAGTTTTTACAGTAATTACTCCAAATTTATTCAGTGAATTTGAATATATTTGTGTGCATATGTTACATTACGTTACACTGGGGAAAAAAATACTAAATTAACCTGAATGCAGTGATGTTGCATCTCCAGTGACATTGATACAGATCAGAGTTAATACAACATCTGTAACATGTTTGTTAAAAACTCCTTTTGCTTAAAGAAATGAATCTAATTCAAGAAAGAACATGAATAAAATCCACAAAAATAGCAAATATGTTAAATAACCTGAAGATTCTGGAGGTGCTTGAACAGTTTATTCAAACTGTTTTGTGCTTTTGTCGTGTTTCTTTTCATGCGAACGTTTCTGTTTCTGTTGTTTCAGAGAGCGCCGGCTTTCCTCTCACCTCCCTCATCATCCTCCACCAGCTGGAGGACAAGATGAAGGCCCACGGCTGCTTCATGGACTTCCTGCTGCAGGTACACACACACAAATACAACTGGAATATCTTAAATCTGTTAGATAACGGTGCACAAAGCTTGTGTGACCTTACAACAAACCCAGCCTGTGGAGTTTAAGAGAAACTAATTATAGTTTAGATGGAATAGAATAGACTTAATACCATATCTGTACTCTATATAGACTGAATTGTGTTGGACCATAGAATCCACAAAGTAAAGGATTTTGCTTCTATGAATCACGGTCCAGCAGGGTTGGATGAAAATAAAGTTCCCTATAAATGCCCACATGGTGGTGCTATTGCACCAAAATCTAATCTCCCTGTGTCGACCCATTTATCAGATTTCACACAGCTACCTCTGGAAATTTCAGACAAACAGGACTGAAAATAGAACCTCTTCTGTAGAAATACAGGTCTAAGACACATGCTGGATTTAGAAAGAACAGAAAAGTAGAATCATTAATAAAATGATCGTCACCGTCCTCCCCTGTCAGGTGGGTCTGCTGGACCGGCTTGGCCAGGTGCCCGTGCGCTCGTCTCCCATGGCAACACGCCTGCTGCTGTGCGAACACGCCGAGAAGCTCCAGGCAGCCATGGTGCTGAAGAACCACCACACCAAACACGCCGAGCTGGTCAACCGGGCCATCAGCATCGCGCTGCAGAGGAACAATGCCGCCGTGCCGCCCAGCCTCACCGCCGCCGATGTCTTCTTCAGAGAGGTTTGCGTCCGACTGCGAGCTGCGGCGATAATCCACGTGGTGCGGAAGTTGCGTTAAATCTCTGTTTTCTGTGCACTCACAGGTGTCTCAGATCTCCTCGGTGTTTGATTGTCTGCTGGAGGAGGAGGAGCGCAGTCTGAAGGACAACCCGGTGGACTCGGTGCAGTGGGCCGAGGTGGTTCTCACTGTCAACAACATCATCAAGGTAATAAAGACATGAATCATTCCATGAAGAGTGATGTGTGCCACCAAAGAGGGGAGACAACAGCACAGACAATAACTTAAAAAACACCTCTGTTATATGAAATTATAGTAATTTAGTGAAATAATTCTTCCAACTTGTCCTCTGTGTGTGTGTGCAGGACATTCTTCAAGCTGCTGGTCAGTACAGAGAGACGAAGGCCTCCATGTACAGAGCTTCTGAAAACGCTGCAGCAGAGCCGGAGTATATCCCATGGACAGGTAAAACAAACGCATCAAAGCGTCTTTAATTCTTTAGTCTCCTCCCAGCAGCATGTTGTTGTGAACAGTGACGTAGAGTAGGGCAAAACGATATGCAAGAAAAGAAAACATGTTGCAATTATTTTGACAGATATTGCGATATGAGTCACGATTTTAGTGGGAACTTTTTAATTTGATTTTCGCTGAAAAAATATAAAAATGATGATGATGTGATTCTGTCTGTACCAAACAAGCCTGCTCCGTTACCTCTGGAGAATATGATTTGTAGGCCGGGGCATCTCTGTAACACCACAATGCTTCATTTATAATGGGATGTTGTCACACATTTTACCTTCTGTCAAAAAATTGCAGCTCCTGCGATTTCGATATAGCAGTTGGCCATATTGCGATTTAGATAATATTTCGATTAATTGTTCAGCCCTAACGTAGAGATTCTGAAATTATTTGGGAAAACCACAAAGTCGATGTGCAGATTAAGTTGAAATTAAATTAAATTTTCAAGCTTCCAGTGTTGGATTTTGGAGTTTAGACCACCGCAAATAACTTCTCAATCTGTGGAGAACTGTGTATCGTGTCACCTGCAGGGACCCACTCATAAAAAATTGCTCCACAGCGCTACTAGTGGTCAGAAACTCAACAGATACCTTTTGTTTAATATCAAATTATTGAATATTGCAGTCCATGTAAACATTGTGACTAAAAATAAGCTCCTAAATATTGTTGTTTATTTATGTATTTGGGAAAGTGAAGACTACAACCTCCAAATGTTTGTTAGTTACATGACAACAGGCTTTTTGTAATAAATTATTGACCTGTTTCCTCCCCCAGCGTCAGGAGGTGTTGGCGGCGTTCGTACCGTCATCTCCCGCCAGCATGAGATCATCCTGCGCTCGGTGTACCCGCACGCCGACTCAGAGCTGCGCAGCGCCCTCTGTGAGCAGCTGGTGGCGTTGTTGGACATCTACTTGAGCGGTTATGTGGCCCAGCTGACCTCCCTGCAGCAGCAGAGGTCCACAGGGGCCCAACAGGAGCGCTACAACAGCCTGGAGATGGAGTACAGCCAGCGCCGCTCCGAGCTGCTGGCCCCGCTGTGTAAGTGGAGGATTAAACAGTACTGAGGGACTGACTGAGCGTCTAATAATGGAATAAGATTTAAATCATCACAAACTAGATTTTTCTGCCTATGGAGATATTTAAACGTTTAAAGCTTCTAGTAACACAGCGTTCTTCATAACCACAATGATCCCGGTGCGATTTCATCCAGGGACCTTTGTTTGTCATACCCCTTGTTTCCTGTCTGCCTCTAAACCCTCAGTGGTCAAATACAGGCACAAATGCCCCAAAAATATTTAAAATCATTTAATAACGATATATTGACCGATATTTGGTTTTTAACAGAAACGTACAACAGAAACATTTCTGTAAAAGATCCCATAAATGTTGTTATTAGAGAGTTTTGGCCCACATCTGTAGTTACCAGAGCATTTTACAACAGCAGCAAATACATTTTAAACAGTGAATTTCACTGGAAATCGGATTAATATCGGAAACAACAACTCAAATTCAACAATATACCAAAGATGAGATAAGAAAAAATTCAGCATTTTATTGCTACAATAAAACAATAAAATGTAGGTTTTTCTGTGCTGCATTTTTTTATGTTTTTTATCAACATTTACAAAAAGGTTATGAGCTAAAATTAGCAGATATTTTCCCGGCTGATGTCGAGTCTGCTCGGTCACAAAGAGCCACCAGTAACAACATCAAGAGGCGAAGGTCAAAGTATTCTGCTGCTAAAGAAAGATCATCTTTGAGAGGTGCTACAACATTAAAAAAAAAAGGAAATTAAGTTGTCAGAGTTAAAAAACAATTTAAAGTTACTGGAAATGAAAATTATTCCTTTAGAAAATGGGGATAAATTGCCGGTATTAAAGGAACAGTTTACCTTAAACAAACACAGTGACGCAAAAAAACAGAAATTAATGAGCTCTTTGTTTATTTGGAAGATTAAAAAGTAATTAAAAGTTGTATTAAAGAAATAAATAATACAAAGTTAAACATCACAAGTTAAACTCTAAACATGTCACAGAGTCACTACATTCAATGAATATATTATAGGTTTATTATATACAGGTTTGTCACTGTGAAGTTGTTGTGTGTTGCAGTGGATCTGGGTCAGTACCAGTGGGTCGCAGCGCTGGCTGAGAAGTACTGTGACTTCGACATCCTGGTCCAGATGTGTGAGCAGACCGACAACCAGAGCCGCCTGCAGCACTACATGACCAAGTTTGCAGACCAGGTACACGGAGAACCAGAAACCCTAAGGGACCGCTTTTAGAGAGAACTGAGTTTTGTTGGCATGTTAAAGGTACTCTGTGGAGTTTCTGACGACCAGCGGTGCTGTGTTTTTATGCACGGGTCCCTGTTTTGTTTGTATCTCACACTCCAACAGTACCAACAGTTTCTTGCTATTTTACTGGAGAAAAGTGCAGGAAACAAGACTGCTAGCCGATGCAAACAATGCAGGTTTGCAAATGTTTTTTAAAGAAATGAATTCAACATGTTTGTTTGGCCCCTTAGGATTCACACAGTGTGTTGTGGTGAGTAACACTGAACCAAAACAGCTTCTTTCACAGGGTGCCTTTAACATGCACACAGTGTTAACAGGCTTAATGTTGACAGGCTTACATTAGAAATGCTTTTAAATTCACAGAAGAGTGTCAGTGTTGTATATGAGTCAGCTCAGGGTGTGATTACTTGTCGCTTGTAGGTTCGTGAACTAAAACTTCCTTAAAGTGCTGCACACACCGGCCGTGTGGCGGAGCCTTCAAATGATAAACATCAGATGATTCATACAGACAGAAGAAGTGGTCAGGGTGATGTAGCAAAGATGTGCCGATCCAGAGAGCACATGTGGTAAATGTATTGCTTGTGTGGACAGCGCTGTGTCAGAGTGAAGTTCATCATTGTTCAATCATTGCCGCTGTGGGCTCACAGAGGAAACTGTGTGTGCAGATTAGCTCCGTAGCTGCACTGTAACCCTTTAATGCACAACTTTAAATCAAGCCTTCAGAGATATGTCTGTAAAATGAGGTACTGGACAAGAGGTGCAGCCACCAGAGCTGAATGTTCAGTCTAAAACTGCAGCATTAATGGAAGCATGTCAGCATTAGATATTTTTTACACTTAAAAACAGTGGTTGGTAAACACAGGTGACCTACAGTCAATACTGCACTTGAACGTCTCCTGTGTAGACACGGTGTAACATGTTAGTCTTCAGCTTCAGGTCCGGCTTCGTCTGATTAAACTTGTGCCCGAGAAACTGTGTTTGATGAGTCCTAAAATGGCTACAAACACAAGATAAACGCTTTAGATTGACGTAACATTTTCTGCTCGTTCTCGTCGTAAAGCTCTAAATATGGAAAATGTGTCTCTCCAACAATTTTGTTTTTTTGGTGTGAAAAAGTTTTATTTTGAAGAAACCGAAGAAAGGAAATCAGCTGTTTAGATCTTAACTCTTTTTTTTTTATAATGTTACACCTGGTAGACATGTGAGTAGGAGAATGAACTCCTGCACAAAGTTTAACGAGGAAGCATCAAACAGTGTATGTAAAGATTCTGGGATGCACTGCTTGTCTCATTTTAATGTTTTGTATTTTATCAGTTATTGAAGGTGTATTTGTCTCAGGTGACTCCTCTTCTGATTGGTTCTTGCAGCCTGTGGCTCAAGTATAAAGGTATTTTATTATGTCTGACGAAGGTCCGTGACAAAAATGTTGCTTTTTCACAAAAAAAATGTAGTGCTGACGGTGCAAACAAATGGAAAGAAAATAATAATTTATTGTCTTTGTATTTCAAGTTTTTTTCTCAGTTCCTTCAGCGCTGTTTTGGCTAGAGATGGCTCGATACTGCAACATTGAGCATCTGCCGATACCGATCCGATACGTCTTTTTCCCTCTGTCAATCAATCGATCAATCAATCAGACTTTATGTGTTTTGCGCTTTTCATACAAACAAAATGTAGCACAAAATGCTTCACACAATAAAACAACACCTCCCACCCACCCACTCATCTCCCCCATCCACACAAAAGCAAGCAAAGACTGTAACTAATAAAATGAATAAAGCACACAATAATAACAGCACTCAATAAAAACAGGAACTGAAACAACTAAGCTGTTAATAATACATTTGTATGGTTGCACTTTGCTTAACCTAGCCATCTGAGAACACATGTATGTGTGAAACACATAATATAGTCCCCTAAAGGAAGACTTAAACATCCCACAACATGACTCAGTTATGCAACAATGCTGCTGCTTTTTATTTAAGCTTTTTCACACACAGAACTTTTAGCAGCATTTTTGATTGGTCAGCACTACTC
>NTHP01000499.1:658696-756051 GCA_003416845.1 Oplegnathus fasciatus | reverse complement strand
GTCATTGGCTGTTTCTTGGTAGGCAGCTTTACTGCTGTGTTTTCCTAGCAGCGTCTGACTGTAACACACACACACACACATATGTCAAGATGGCATATGGACACAGATATTCCACCTCCCGCAACCGCCACCTTCCCTCGTCACTCTTCTAACGTTACGCATCATCAGCCACATCACTAAAATCACCATGGCAACACCCCCATGTTTCTGTGGCTTTCTGTGATCCCTTACCAGACTTATTCTATTAAAAGTCTCAGCTCACAGCATGTTGATCTTGATGATGCATGTGCTCAGGGAGCCACTCGGCGAGAGCTGCTGACTCAGTGTCTCTTTCATCCAAAGTTTCAAGAAAATGTAAAAAGAATATGCCTGTGTGAGAGAGCTGCACTGCTTTGTGATTTGGAGTTTAATATTGAAACTGAACAAATAAAGCATTAATGATGAGACGGCAGCTGATTGTGTTTTGTAAAAGTGTGTATGGGTGTTTGAGTTTTTGTCTTAATTTCATTTGAATTCCAGTCAAGATCAATAAAGGTTAATGACATCTAATGCATTCCAATACAATAGCCCTGCAGTAAATGTTAATATAAAGTTTATAAAGTTTTAATAACATTAAAAAGTTATAAAGTTTGATTATTTTTGACTCGGTGTGACAGAAGTACAGATTCTACTAATGCCAACTCGACATTATATTGCAGTGTATTGAGGGTATTCAGGGTTTGCGGGGCTCATCCTGGCTGACAGAACCGGTACATGCAAATTTCAGTGCGCCGCTCAACAGGAGTAAGTGCAGGGACCTCCTGACAGCAGCTCAGTCTCGACCCTGAAACAGTAAATATCTATGAACCTTGGCATGTCCTAGAGCCCCAGCCTAACTCTGGGTCTCGTTAATCATTCAAAGAAGCCCCCACTAAAGGCAGAGAGCCTGCCAGAGGACCTGTGCTGCTGGACCAAGGGTTGCAATACGTATCTTCAGTTCTGTATGATACATGTTTTGTTTTTTTAATCCAAAAAAGAAAATAAAGAGATTGTTTGTCTGTGTTTTTGTGTAAGACACTGAAAGAGGTGCCACAAAGGCTTTAATTCAAATTAGCATGGCATATCTGAGGCGTACAACTTTTTGAATAGATTGCTTTAACATGTAGAAAATAGGTGCACAACCTATTCCACGTAATGATATTTTTATTTCACACAGTAAGGTTGCACAGTTGTCTTTCTCCACCAGGTGGCACAGTTCCATCAAACTTGTAGTGTGTGTGACTTTGCTGCATTGTGTGACACAAAGGCTGAAGAAAGACAAAAGAAAAAGAATATTATTTGTTTTTAATGTAAACAGACCAGTTACAGTACATTTATCTAATGATGGATTTTGTCCATTAGGTGATCCCCCATATTGTAGATTCCAGTACAATGTGGTGGATCACCTAATGGACAAAATCCATCATTAGATAAATGTACTGTAACTGGTCTGTTTACAACAAGACGACCATCTCTTTGCATTTCAAATGCAGTAAAGTGAGCTGCAACTCCCAACCCACCATCAAACTTCATGTGTGACAATACAGATCAGATTATTTGATGCTGGTGAGCATTATGAGGTAATCCTCCTTGAAACTGGTGATTCTAATAAGATGATTGAATATAATAGATCAATAGAAAACCAATTAAATAATAGTGTGATGTGCATCTGGATGTTTAACGCAGTTTCAATAGGCAGCTTAACAATAGCTCAATAGGCAAATGGTCTATTTTTATATTGCCCGATGTTGTATTCAGCACTTTTTACCATTAACCACTTCCCCTGCCTTTAATTATAATGCTACTGTAATTTTTGTGTGCTTGTCTGCACTCACACCACTGCTGTTTATTGGAAATCATGTGTTAAAATATATACAAGTGTTAACTCACATTTTCTGAAACTGTGGTTATTCTTGTTCTTACAAACTCTTGATACAAGACAGCAGCTGCATCCTTCTTCCTATTTTGGAAATTTACATTAGCTGACGTTGTATCTTGAAGTGGAACAAAGAACATACTCGGATATCAGAAAAGTCTATGAATATCCCAGAAAAAAAACACACAATAACAAACATGTGAGACAGGGTCAAAAGATTAACAGTTTTAATAAAATCCATGTCAAACATCAAAATACTGAATGGCAAAAAAGAAAAAAAAAACTTTTTTCTACTTTTGTTTTTTTGAAGTTTTGTACAAATCACAGTGGTTTAAAAATATCACAAATTTTTAGTTTCAAAACATTTTTTGCAACAGCAGCAAAACATTCTGATTGTTGTATATTTGCTTGAAAGCCCTTAATAGTTTGTGAATGTGGTGTGCTCTTTCTTTTGCCTTTTATTGAAATACACACAATAACATGAGCAGTAAATGTTAATAAAACTCATATGAGTCAATGGAAACAAAAGTGCATAACAATACTATACAGTTTATACGACCCACTCAAAAATTACAGTATAGACCAGGGGTTAATCACACCACGTCTGTCTATATAAACACTCTCCCTGTCCTGGGCCTCTCTGTGCATACAACCCTATGTATACACCAGCTTAGTAAATAAGATACAGTGTGGTGAGCAGTTATAAGGTGAGAGGTTAATTCCAGATGGGACTCATATCAAATTTACAACACTGTACTGTACTTTGGATAACAACTATCATCATTAAAGCATAATATATATAGTTGTCACAGCTAGTATCCAACCAGTAGTTCACAGATGCTGTTCCCCAACTTAGAATACACTGACTTTGTGCATGATTGCAACATAGTAAAATGCAGCTATATAGTGGAAGCAATACGGTATGCTATTGAATTTGGCTTAGAGAGAAAGAGATCACGAGAAAGTGGAAAAGTAATAAGATATTTTAATTCTGATCAAGAAAACTGGTAAATATAAAGCGTACTTATCAAAAAAAGTTGTATTACGCTACATAATAGAAAGTGCAGGCACCTGAAAGAGTGCGAAAACATTATTTTAAAACTGCTGGTTTGCTGGGTTTCTTGGTCTTTTCATAATTTAAGTTATCTGTTGCTTTAGCATAGATGATATTACATACCAAACTTGTAAAGCTCCATATCTGTGTTATCATTGGAAGTTATCGCTTTGAGCCCAATAGCCAGTAACTATGCTAAGATACTGTACATTAAAGAAAGCTGCCTATTTTTATTTCTGCGCTCACATGTGTGTACTTGTTATTTATTTATTTTGAGCCCAGAAGGCTGCAGGTGCAGTGCCGTCAGCCTGTACAGAGCCGAAAGAGTGAGATTTCACTGAAGGCACAGGATGTTCACAGGTGTTCTCTCAGTCACTAGGCCTCACGTTTAAAAAGGAAGGCCAGGCCTGCTAAGAAGGAAGAAAAGCTCTACCCAAAATAAATGAGGAGAATGTGACAGTAAAAAGGACGTGATAGAACAGGACAATCCAAATGACTACCACAACCCTACATCCTACATCAGAATGTGATTAGATGAAACTTTGGCCTGTAGGGGTCAGTGTGGAGCAAATATGGAGGGCTGAATAACAATCTCCATCTCTCCCTCTGTGTATATCAGGGTTTCTCAACCTTTTCTGGCCCATGACTCCATTTCTAAATTCCACAATTCTCAATTTTCACCTCAATAGTTACAAAAGCATTTTAGCGATGACGACATATATTTCAATCCTGCAGTATTTCATTTATTTTATATCATTATTTCAGTTTTAGACATTGCCCACAACTCCATATGCATACCAAGTGACCCTAGATAGGGTCCCAGCCCCAAGGTTAAGAAACTCTGCTGTATATACAGAAGCCTATGTAACCCCAGAAACATGCATCATGCTTTACCCAGTTCCTCTGTCATTACATGCAGGCTAAACCCAAACATTACACTCGGCTTTCAGCCATTTCGGACATTCTTAAAATATGTGCATTACAATACTTGATTTCAGTTAAGATTTTATGCTTTTCAGTTTTATGACCTCTACCCAATATCTTAAAAATCACAAGAATAAGCTTAATTGATTGTATTAACTATAGTAACAGCATTGAAGGGAACACTGCTGTAACACTGCACAGCAGCAATACATCCTCTGCATTAGTTTTTAGCAAATGTCTGTAGTATGTCCCAGCATATTATTTAAAGTTGTATATTTAGTGATGCTACCTTAAGCTGTGCTGAGCTAACTTAGTAAAACTGAGTTGTGCATAAAGCCACATAGCAAGAAGAGAGCTACTGTGGGGCTCAGTGCCAAATACACCTTAAACAAGAAGCTGGACAAGTAACGTTATTCAGCTCCTCACTGAGCAAGTTGAGGGGAAATTTGAAAGACTCCAGTGGAAACATAGTGCTACAATCATCAGGTTTAAAAACAATCTTACATCAGGAACAATTCATGCTAAGCACAGAAAGGTATAGTCATAGACAAAAAAAGAAAAAAGTGCATTCCAACACTAAGTGTCATTAAAATGACAAAGTTAGGCCACCATGCAAATTAACCACATTCCAAAAGTGGTTGCACCCTCCCAGCACACAGGCCAGCCAGTGCTCATTAAAAAGCTTTGCTTACTCAAAGTCAGTGGTTTTGAAGTTACATTACAGGAATCAACCTGTTAGCAATTGTTATCGCTACCTCTCAATCGCCTGGTCAGTGATTGAGAGGTAGCGATGATGTAAGTCCTTCTACATCCAAATAATTACCAATCTAATCTACTAATCAAAGGCCATATGATTAGACCGACCTACTGTACTACACTCTATGAAGAGTTCAATTCAAGGCCATTTGTCTGCATAAAAACAAGCAGTAGGCCTAAAGATTCTCCACAGGCATGGCTCGAGTTAGCTCAAAAATCCCCTCAAGAAAGATAATGGCTGAGAGTGCATAAAGCAACACCATAATCCATTTTATATTTATACCATTAGCATGGCCATCGTCTACTCAATCCATCAGGTCAGCCACTGCAGAACCTGTCTACAGGTTTGAACTAAGATGCCAAAATCTCAAACTAGTTTTTAGTTTTGTCCAACTATAAGGCACATGGACCAAGAGAAGAGGCTTAATGGGTCATACCAACCATTAATAAGACAAATCTAATCGCCATCCCTTCTATGGGGAACTAAAAAAAGGCCATGGAAGTCCTTCAAAAACTGTCCCCTAACTTTCTCCTCTGTAGGTCTCATTTCTAAATTCCCAAAGCCCCACACTGGGATGAGTTTAAATATCTGTGGAGTCACTCCAAAATATGTAGGTTGCATGTAATGCTGACTGAGACTTGTTCAATTTTACTCCACTTTCACTCTTTTCAGAGAGAGATCGGCTCAATTCTCACTTGGGTCCCGTGAGATCCTATCTGACTTCTATTTCAGTAGCTGACAATGACTTTAACACGTAACACAGCTCCCGTGGAGAGCGGCAGAGCGCACCACATGTCTCACACAATCTATCTATCTCCTACAGTTGCCTGGGTAAAGCTGAGGGGCACAAACCCAGAAACAGAACAACGTGCTAATAGAAACTCATCACCACAAAGTCTCGTTTTCACATTCGGTCCTAAAGCCCAAAGAAATTAGCACCCTTAACGAGAAAATCAGATTTGCACTCATATGCAGTTATATATCAAGCCGTAACACTCACGATTGCAAATTCAATCTAAAGTAATATTATTTTCCTGGTTAACAAGAAAGCAAAACAGACCACACTGTTTTTGAATACAAAAGCAGCAAAAGACATTACAAGGTTGCAACCACTCTATGTAAAATGAGAAATCTACACATTCTAAAAGTGACATATTATGACCTCTTACAGACTGTTAGCATATGGAGAAGAAAAATTAAGGTTTTTTAAAAACTTGAATACCATCATTAAATTTCTACACGTTCATCGCAGGTAAACACTAAACGGCTAGACAGACGCTTAAACCGTGAACATAAAATCGCACGTGTGTCTGTGTGTTCATGTGGACACTGTCTTATCGTGTCTCTTAAGCACCATTTTCAATTCCAGCAAAAGGAATGGAAGGCAATGTCCAGCAGTGACACTTTTCTCCTGACACCACAGACTGAAAACACCACTGTGAGGTGGGATTCAATTGTTATATCATACTGCCTCCTTCTCCCACAAACCGCTTTCTCTTTTCTCCTCCATCCCCTCTTGCCACTAAAGGAAGCAGGGAAGCAGAACTGAAGAAAGTGAGGAAGAAAGAGATCAAAAGAATCACAGCTTTGGTATTCGGAATTAGGTGGAAATCAATAGTCAGGTGCAGTTTTTAAATGCACAAATAACACTGCGCATGTGCTTTAGCTTTTTCTTCTAACACTTTGCAAGGTTTGAAGTTATACTGATGCTTAATAATTGAAACTAGAGTAAAGAGATCACGGGCATTAAAACTCCTGTTAGTAAGTGTGAAGGTGCTGGGGCCCCTGAGCAGTGCTGCCCCTAGTGGTGTAGGGGTGTAAAGGCAGGCTGGCTGAGGTGCTTCAACGCAACCCGGTGGTCATGGACGTTACAAGCTCATTTGTTTAATACTGTCTCCATCATTCCTCCATGGCAGAGGTATCAAGTAAGGCTAGCCCTCTTCACTCCCATCATTGCTATAGAGTGGTCACTTTGAATGTCTCTGAAGTGCAGCTTGGTTAATCCAACTCGTGTTGCTTTTTTGCACCTCTGGTGTGCAGGAGGAGGGGGTGGAAGGTGCAGGGGTGGACGATGGACACCGAGGACCACATCACTACTAGACTGGAGGCTAATAGCTATGATCAAGCATCCTAACTTGCTGACGGTTTTAAAGTTGCCATTACACTCAAACCTGGGGCTCTAGAATAACAGTCCCATCTTTGTGCGGTGCAATGGCAATCAAGGTCCTCAACACCTCCTGGGAGTACTGTGCGCCATTTCCCCTGATAAGAGTGTCCTAGAAGGCGCAAAAAATATATATAAAAAGGTCAAATAATATCAAAATAATAATAATTACATTATAAGTGTCAGTTCCTGGGAATCCAGTGCTGGTTTTAGAGGGGTGGATCCTTTGCACGGGTCTGCGTGTGCAAGCTAACAGTCTGCGTAGAAGTGAAGGCAGAGGTAAGCTCCCGGAGAAGAGCTGTAGTGGTCAATGAGTAATAGTCATTAAGGTCAATGTGAAGGATGGAGACTGAGAGAGATAGAGAGCCCTTGCTCCCAGTCCAATCACTCAAAGGCTGGGACGCTGTGAGTGCTGGTGGAGGGACAGAGCTCTTGTGGAGGGGACAAGGGGCTGCACTGCAATGCCGCAGGCCCTTATGGATCAGGGCGTCGGGGAAGCACTCAACTCGGAAGCATCACTCAATCATAACAACCGCAAACATGCGCTCACACATCCACGCACATACCCTTCAGTTAAGTCCACACTTGTCACACAGGCATACCAAAATGCACTCATGAAGTCACCCACAATTATAAAGAGGCACATACATTCCCCCAAACATGCTGACATTCAGGCGGAGTCGCACTGAGAGTCATTTCTCCACTGATAGAGGATTCAAAGCCGACCTCCTCTATATGCGTTACGGGGGGGGTTAGTTATCCTGGGTGGGATGACCCAGGTCAGGATAAGGAAGTCAGTGGAGGAAACCCTTTAGGAGACATGTGGAGAGGAGGACGGGTGTCTCCAGAAACACCAGCCCCGTTTGGTGTGTTGCTTGCGCAAGATCTCCTCCTCACGCTCACGCTCCTTCTGAGAGCGCAGATAGCGGTCTTCCTCCTTCAGGAACCACACAGGAGGCCAGCGCTGCTTCTCAAAGTGCCTCTGATTTTCTAAAGGGAGAAGATAAAGATATGTACAGACGAGGAGAACAGATGAAACATTTCAAATGTCAGAAAAATACTTGAAAGATTTCAGGTGTCATTTCAGATATGCAATAATAAAAGAGTGGATGAGAGAGCCCAAATTTTTCAAACAGGACGAATCAACAAAGACAATAATTGTTGCACGATGAGGGATTGCACAGTGCAGATGGATGTTGCCTTTAATGTACATGATGCAAGACTTCTTTGTTTTTCTTTTTACAAAAACAGCCCATGAAGGACTGGTGTGTTTCTCCTACTATTATTTTTATTTTTAGCTACCTTGCATCAGTGTTTTTCCAGACGAAAAAAGTTCAGCCCTCCCACTTCAACCAAATGCTTGCTCTGAACAAGTCACAGCATGCTACAATTCCTTAGTATTGTGCTTAACCCAGAAAACTTTTTGTTCAAACTAGCACTGCAAAGCAAAATTCGTGAGAGTTTTACTGAGGGGAGAGCCACATGTATGGAAGGGGTTTGGGAGAGGCAGATGGATTATCAGGGCCAAGAGAGGCAAGTGTCTGTACCTGGAGACATGGCCTTCATGTCTTTGGGAAACTTGCGGCAGATGCTGTTATAGTTAGTGCAGATGTGATGGAGACACCAAGTTGATAGTTGCTTGGCATTGTGGAACTGGAAAAGGAAAAACAGAGGAGAAATGACTAATGAATCTATGGTGAATTACTATTCATCATTTTAAGAAATACAACTTAGATTTAATCGTTAATAAATCATAAATTAATTTGAAGTACAGAGACAATTTTGCAAGGACAGACCTGTGCAAGCTCGAGGTAAGCCAACACCTGTCCATCGATGTCACCTCCTTTCACTGCCAGCTGGAGAAGCTCATCCACTGCGTGCTGTTCTGAAGATGCACAAAATGTACATAATCATGTCAATATTTACCGTTTACATGCACCACTGACACAGGCCCGCATCTGTATCTCTCAGTCATAAATTCTTAGTCTGTTTGGCAGCCTGCATTAAGCACAATTCACTGCTGCACCACTGCAGTCTAAACCATATTCTGCCACATATAGTCAGTACAAGACATTCAAGTAAATATGTTGTTCTTTTTGCAACATTTCGAATGCTGCAGAGACAGTCTTTACCTGTGAGGGCGACAAGGCGTGGCAAACAGAGACGGTTGGCCAGAACAATTAGTTCCATGGGCTCCAGACCAGGACACGGCGTCAGCAGACCGCAGTACAGGAACTCCAACACCCCACGCATGCAGGCTGTACTGGTGTTAGGAATGGATACCTGGAAAATGACCAGATCAAGACAAAATTTTAAAAAAAAACATGAGAAAGAAAAGGGCTGAAAGTCAATGAAGAGAATTGATGGACTTAATAGGCATCTACATGAATTCATCATGTGTGTATCTTCTCCTGCACTTGCACACTTGTGTTAAGATACAGAATAATATTTTGGCAAGAACATATGTTATATTAAGTGTAATAGCTAAAAATCGGTGTAATAGCTAGAAATTGGGTCAGCCCCAGTAATATCAATGAAAGCAGTGCAGAGGGTATTTGGAGGTAAAGGGTAGAGGACATGCTGTTCTGGTCACTCTCTTTGATCTAGGCTCAGATGAAAGCACTGTCTGGGGGCTAGTGATAGCAACCCTGCTCTGCTGAGCACGGTGAGATGCAAGCCCACCCTGAATGTGCATCAAAACTACATGCAGATCCAGACCCTTTTAACAAATGAGTCAGACTATCAGTGTTTTCCAAAGAGACAGAGAGTGCACCACGTTATGCACATTAATAAAATAAAATCATCTATGAGTCTACAAGTTTAGGTGATCATTCGTGGTGACTGGACCACTCCAGACATGCTCAGTGGTAAAGCAACACCATTAGGCCAATGTTTTATAGTGGGGTAAAAGTTCAACTTTATTGCCAAACCAAAGACCACTATAAAAAAAAAAGAATTACCTGCAATGACCTCTAGGTGTTGCCATACCATCAATTAGACCTTAGCTACAGCAAAGGCACTGGTCATGCCGCCTTTCAGTGTAGCCCAGCATTCCACTTTGGGTAGTTAAATAAATAAATGCATACAAATGAGCAAGACCTTTTTATGGGCCTAATTACTGTTAGTCAGACCAGCAGCCATTCAGCGGCAGGCAGTGCAGTCTAAGCCCAGGAAGGACGGAAGGAAGGTAAATGATGATGAGAGCGATGACCTGACCCCTTCAGGAGCTCTTGGAGTATACCCACTGAGGCGCTCTTCAACCTCCACTCCCGTAACCAATTAGCAGAATGTCAGCTTGGTGCGAACTCTCGTTATGACTAAAAAGTCACAACACCAAGACAAGGGTGGTCTCTAGAGCTTAAAGCCCCAGCTGGGGCCAGGAAGCATTAATGAGTGGACACATTCACAGTGACAGGACATTTATGGATAAGACTCATCAGCTGTACTGACAGGTGTTCTTTTACCCCCTCAGTCTGCTTTTCTAGATGTCAATTAATAGTTCAGTGCAAGTTTATCTTATTTGCAAAACCATAAATCTTAGGCACAGAAGTGAAAAACAATGATCAAATCTAGTGGTAAAGAGGAAAAGAAAAAGCCGCAATGACTAAGGGTGTAAATGAGATATCAGTCCCTGAAGGGCTTAAAAAAACTTCACCTCATGGGAATTGAAAATTTAAAGCAGCTCTATGGAACTTTTCATTTTGTGTTGATTTTGGCAGTCCCTGTGGACAAAGGCGGTAGTGTTTCACCTAACGTTAGGTTACATGTTCCCTCCGTTTCACTGCCCACTGCAAGGAGACTACTTCCCTAGGAGGAGAGCAGACGTCAGCTCCGGAGATGGACCTTCAGTTAGCGGCTGAAGCAACTCAAATTCAGCCAGAGCAAACCCCAGCGCCGTTTCGTCTGATGTCGCAGAAGAATCCGACCCAGTGGCAGACATTAAGAATAACTGTTAGAAACTAATAAAAATAGCCAATCTTCTCGCTGTTGGTCTCGTTTGCTTATGTAGGTCATCGGTATTAAATTGAGACTGTTTCATAACTACAGTTCCATACAGCTGGTTGAAAGACATAATGAGTTTAAAATACTTTCTAGTCAAAACTCAAAATAATGTGCGGGTGAGGAAAAAGCACTGAGTCAACAAGCCGCCACCACAAATAAGGTACAAAAATTAAAAGTAAGAAAACTGAGGTCATTCTTCCTCAACAGTGAAAAAAGTTAGTCTTCCGCAGATACGAATTCCTGTTAAATCTGCTGTCTGAACAAGCTTTCACATTTTTCAGGCCCTTCTCAACATGTAATCCTCCACCGGGATGCACACTCACATGGTGAACACAAAACCACACACCTAGAACATAATCCAGGGGTGTACCATGACACACTCAGCGGTAAGTTTGTGTATCTGCCTACACAGACAGAAAACCTCAAGATGTCTCTTTTTATTACTACACCACAGATAAATCCTTTTAAACTACGACTGATGGTCCATGCAGTTTTTCACAAACGTGCTTATTGTACGACATGTCTATAATGGTGCTAATACTAATAATACTACAAATAATAATGAAATGATAATAAATCAGTTTGAAACACATATCTTGAAACACAAAACTAGAATAGTCGTGCTATCACACAACAGCATGAACACTGAAATGTGTGAGCCTAAAAATATAATAGAAGGAAGTGTGACATGAGCATGGAAATAGAACAGTACTGACTGATCACATGCTTCTCTCACAGTTATAGTTACAGGTTCTGTGAATTTTCATATAATGGATTTATATAACGCTCTAACCAAACCTAAGAGAACAGTTGTAGTATGTTAATATGAAGGTATAGTCTGTTCATATACATAACCCATAACCCACTGTTTCATTGTCCATGTTGTTGTGTCCTGACCAAAACCCACTCAGTTAAATTTAGGGAGAAGTGGATAGTTGATTTGTTAACATTCATAAGTGCTTTGTGCTTGACTTGATTTTGAAATCTTCAGCTACAACACTCATTTAAGTGGCTTAAACATATAACCTTCAAATAAGTGTGGAACCACTATATCATCTGGATTTGATGCCACTGGAAGTTGATGAACAGTAATATTTAATTATTGATTCTGTTTTAAAGTAACTGAATAGAACTGGACCATCTGTTGCGTCAAGGTTCCACTTTGTGTTATTGTGTCCTGCTCTAAAAGCTCTGCTTCCATTGAAAGACCAGTGTTAAGTGTTTGAGCAAGCATTTCTACTCACTTCTACTGACACTGCTTCTCAAACTAACACTTATCCGTGAAGATGTGTGCCTCAAAGTGAATAAGATGCATAGTCAGCCAATAGCATGGCAACTCTGAAAATGCAATCTGTAAATTAGCAACACTTTACGGGCTTAATCATTTGCCTGTCCAAGGAGGAAAGAAGTAATTTTCAAAGCAAGCAGACAATCCAGCAACTGCAGCTTGCCGTTAATACATAAAATCAAAGGGGAAAAAATGCAGATACATTTATATGCAAACGCACATACACTCCTGCTCATAAACATAAATGCTGACAGCTTCATTGTGCAGTCAGTCTTTGAGTCTTTGTCTCCTGGGCACCTGCCCTCCATGCTGTGCCAGCTTCATGCCATAAACAATGCCACAATAGTCACTACCATGAACCGTTTAAAGTAACCATAGACACTGGCAGCCCACCAACAGCAAACACTGTGCTCCCTCAATGATGCTGATGTCCTGTTTTCACCACCGTCCACAATAGCTGCAATGGCTTTTTTCACACCCATTCACATGGTGTGTTCTAGATTAATATCCAGGCTATCCACATGGGAACACAAAAAACAAAATGCTTTTCTCTCCCAGATCTACATTACTTTTCTCCAAACATTCCCTTTCTAACTTTGAGCTTTGCACCTAAACTGAATATACAACATTTTTATTCCTTGTCTGTCCCTCTCTGTTCATTTCTAAGGGTTACTTTCAGTCCTTCCAAGGCCCTCAATCTACGTAACCTAACCCAGCTGACCTTGAAAGTAACCATACCCCAGGGGATCTGGTTCTGCAACATAGTCCGGGAAGAGTCTACTTAAAGACAGCCTGAGACTTGAACTTCCTCTCTGGTTAGGTCAGGTCCAGTGCAGAGGCCCTGCCCCCGGAGGAGCACTAAGCGACCAGAGGCTGAACCTCAGGTGAGAGCACACCTGAAGTAACCAGACCCACCATTTGGGGAATGCTGACCTCGAAAGAGCTACTCTTCTGGGCTTACTTTCGGTACTGAGACAGGTTAGTGAAACATCCTCACTCTGCTATCACAAGCTGTGTGTGTGTGTGTGTGTGTGTGTGTGTGTGTGTGTGTGTGNCAAACAAAAGATGTTTGAGAAAAGTTACTGACACCAATATGTAGTCACTTTAAATAATTGGATGCAGAGGGAAGGAGGTCCAGATGAAAACAAAGCTTAAAACTGAGAAAGATATTGACACTACATCTAAAAAGCTCCCTGGGCCCATTTACATGCACTTTGAGACGGTCCATAAAGGTGTATCATTATGCTTAAATGAGTTAGCTGTGTGTGTGTGTGTGTGTGTGTGTGTGTGTGTGTGTGTGTGTGTGTGTGTGTCGGTGGATGTACATGAGAAAGAGGAAAATGGCAAAACACAAGAGGAGAGTGTTGAGGAAGGTGAAAGTATTGAACTGTATGTGTTTTTAAGATATGCTGTGTGTGTGTGTGTGTGTGTGTGTGTGTGTGTGTGTGTGTGTGTGTGTGTGTACATTTTCATGTAGGTATATTCTATATGTGCTCATTGTGTGTGCAAGGCCTCCAGGGGTCTGGTAATTGCAGAGCAATTGGCAAGCAACAGTTTGTAGGTCAATCTGACACCAGGCCTCAAGCATCCTGAGCTGTAAACCTTCACATATTCTACTAGAAGCACACAGTGAGAACACAGACACACATTTAGGTTGTGCAGTGTCATGAAGGTAACATCTCCAAAGTAATAAACCTTGACCGAGTAACCCATTTACCTTTACCTCATTTATTGAATCTTTTATCAGATGTTACTGCTGTTATTGACACATGCTGAGTACAGGTGTGTGATTAGGCTGCCCCTAAAGGCTGACATGAGTTAAGGACACAGAAACTAAATCCCTCCTCAAAACTTAAAGGTTACTCCATCCTCAAGCTCTTCCCGGTACGTCTGAACTCACCTCCTCAATGTAGCTTTCCATGAAGGAACCTCGGAACATGGCAGCCATCCAGTTGCAGCTGGAGATGAGCAGGGGCTTGTGGGCCGGGAGGCAGCCATCGTCCAGTCGGAACACCACATCTAAAACCGGGGTGGGAAAAGAGCATTCATCTCGTGGAGTGCCACAGAAGCCCAAGCTACAGAGGGGGAAAGACAGACAAGGCAGACGTCCAGACACACACACACACAGGCAGACAGAAGGCCAGACAGACACACACAGAGACATAGACACAGGTAGACAGACAGAGAGATAAATTGACAGAAAGACAGAACAGCTTCTGACACAGAGTAAGGGAAGGAGAGCAGACGCAGGGTAGTAGGTCATGGGGTAAATCCTGTGTGGACTTGAGTAAAAACTGTGATAAAGCAGATCTGTTTATACAATTGTTCATTCATCAATATAATCCTTCATAAGCATTTTTAAGATTCCCATTGTTATAATCATGAAGACAACAGAGAAAGTATAGAAATAAGTGAGTGTGAGAAAGGCTTTGCTGAGAGACAGCAGATGTCTGGCACTGGCTGCAAATGCTGTGACAACATGCATACATAACAGCTTAGGGAGGACACACAACGCCACACAAACACGAGACACAGGAAGCACACAAGAGCGAACACACAAGACGACCAAGCAGACTGAAACGACAGCCATCAAATCGCTTGATGACTTTAAAAGGACTTCAGGAAACAGATAAACCACAACATACAAAATGCACATTTTATAGCAAATATCCAACGACAAATATATGATCAAATGTACACACAGTGCATACATTTCCAGTGACTGAAAGAGAATGCTGGGAATTAGCAAAATCTTTTCTGTCTTTCTTGCACATTCGCCTCATCGACTTTTCACAATCATCTACTCCTCCCACTCTCACGTACACCCACACACAAATGCACACACTTACAAACGCACAGACACCTACTGATGCAAACATGGAAAACATCTACAATGACGCCAATGTTATTGAAAGTATTGAGCTACTGAATGGTTGGCACAGTGGTTTACCAGCAAAGGTTCCCTTATTGAGACACTCTTTGATGCGGTTGGCTCTGCGGACGTGGAAAGCCTTGGTGATCTCCTGGTTCATGAAGCTCTCTCTGTTGAGGACATTGGCCACCATCATCCGCAGGTCGAACACCTCGAGTAGCTCTGCGATGGTGGCCACCTGCATCAGATCCCCTCGGCCCTCGTCTAGACTGCCTGTGTACAGGTACTGAAGAACCGCCTGAAACCAGAACAAATCGAGAGGTCAAATATACAGCTTTGGAACATCTATGAAAAACACCAAAAAGCTCTTTGTCAAATGATGCTAACATTGTAGCCTGCAGTAATGATGCAGAACATTTCCAATGTTCACATCAACAGAATTATCTTATTTTCCCCCATAATGTATGAATATATATCACCTTGAATGGTTCTTCCTGTATAAGCGCATCCATGGCTACGACAGTCATGAGCCGTGGTCGTCCAGTCATGGGATCATCAACATGCTCCAGACACACACTCAGGAACCCCCTTCCCCATCCTGAGAGTGCTCGACCAGTCCCCAGGGCTCCCAGGGAGTACAGGGCTCGCGAGGGGAGTGCATTATCACTCTGGGAAGTCCTCAAAGAGCCCTGCTGGAGCATCTGGGGTCGATTCAGGCCCCGCACTCCCCCGTCAACCCCGTCTTTATCAATGTCCAGGCTCTTAGTGCGCCCAGCTTGCTCCTTGGCTCCTCTCCTGCTCTGCTCATCTTCCTCCCCACTCTCCAAGTTTTCCTTGCTCTCCTGTTCCTCCCACCGTGGCCCCATACATGATCCACCAAGATCAAGGGTGAAGAGGTCGTAGAACTTGGAACAGGAAGTAGCCAGATAGACTTTGTGTGCAAAGACGCGAGTGGCACCACCCTGCAGAAGAAAAAGGACATCTGCGCACAGTGGCTGGCAGAAAAGGGAATCAGGGCCCTCGCCGTCTGTGGGAGGGGGGTCTGGGATGCCCACTATAGGGCGAGGCGGGCGAGGAGGCAGGAAGGGTGCCTGGAGAAGGGGTCTCTGGACCTTTTTCAGGTGAGACTTCCAGAACTGCAGGTGACGACGGGAGATGAGGGCGGCTCGGATGGCATTGTCGAAAACATCTTTGACTCCGAACTGGGCAACAATGCTGGTCTCATAGTAGGGAATCCCAAGTTCCTTTGCCACCTCGTGGCCTCTCTCTGGGGGAAGGATGTCTGTAGGTTTGATGGGTCTGTGGGACAGGAAGAGATAATGATGCTAATGACGACAGTGTTCAGATAAAGACTGCAGTAAGTACAAGTAAAAAGGAAATAGGAAGTTGAGTATCTGAAAAATGTTAGAAATTTACAAAAAGCAAGACCAAGACGTCTTCATCTCAGTACTCAACATTTACCTACGCTTTTATTTATTTATGTAATGGAACAACTGAGATTTCAGTTAATGAATGAGATGTATAACAACCAAAAAAAATTACTCTGTCTTAAAAACAGTGATTCAGTTACTGTTACGTTGCTATCACTAATCATTGATTAACTGGATCAACCTCACATGCATCCCTCACTGAAAGTCACCATCTTCTATCTGAATTTGTCTGTTAATGCCTGATGAAGAAGGCGTCTCACTTGGCTAGGGGTCGTCGTGCACGGTTAACTGCATCCAGGTCGGCATAGCGCAGGTCCAGCTGGCAGCCAACCAGAATGATGGGCGTCCGGGGACAAAAGTGCTTGATCTCCGGGAACCACATGGTGCGTACGTGGCGCAGGGAATTGGGATTAGCCAGAGAGAAGCAAAGCACCACTACGTCAGACCTACAGGGAGAGCAGGGAGAGAAAAAGTCTTTGTTTCACGTACTCACAACATAACATAGATCATAGATAAGGTGGGGAAAAAGATGGCAGAGGAGAGCTGATTTCTTGTGTCAGCAAGAGATGTCAGCAGAGAACACGTGTGGTCTTTGATGGAGTGAAGGGGACAGAAAAGAGAGAAAGAAAAAAGGGTCAGTGCTGAGTCACTGAACATCTTGTCAGCTTATGTTAAAACATGTGTGATATGTGTATGGAAGACGCTCGTTCAGCCGCTGCAAGGCATTGTGGGAGCGCGGACAGTGCCATCGAGAAAGCTGGGGTCACAAGACGTGTGTGAGTGAGTGGATCTGTGTGTGTGTGTGTGTCTGTGTGTATGAGTCTGGGCCTCTGGGCTGGTGATCTGTGTGGCCCATCTCTCTCTCCCTCTCTCTTACGTAAATCTCCCTAAGCCCTCCAAGGCTACATGGACCACAAAGAGAAGGCTAAGAATAGATCAGGATACACACTCACACACACACACAAAAATTCATTTCCTCACCCGATGTGTTTGAGCAAGCAGACAGCAGCACTTACCGCTGTTCTCTGGTGCTGATAGTTCTGTGGCATGTTTGTGCATGTGTGTCTGTTTCTAGGTAATGTTAAAGCCAGCTCTGTGTCAGTGAGACAGATCATTTAGTACCAGTACAATGCTGACAGTGCAAGAATCTACAATTCCTAAATGATCTACTTCTTAAAACAACACTACAACACAGGGCTTTTGACCCCAGCAGCACAACACCACGCCCATTTGGCATTAGCATCACTTACGTAACTTCCATGCTACATTAACCATCACTGATAGCCCGCAGATAAGGAAATATATATTCCTGTTTTCGACATTTGTCAGGTATACAAAATTCACCAGAAGACGTGAGGTGCTAAACCACATCCTGAACATGAGAGCAGCATTACCCATCACTTAAACACTTCTCTTATTTCCCTCGGGCAAAGTACCTGTGCTACAGCTGACATGGCCTATTTACTGAGCAGACAAGGGCTGCACTGTAAAAAGAAAAATCAATTTTATCTACTTGTTTTATCTGATATTTGACCTTAAAGTCTAACTTTACTTTGTGCAAATGAAATAAATAGGCCAGCAAAGAGAGATAATTCCACCTGTTTTGAAAGATATTTCAACAGTTTCAAGTTTTTGAATCTTAAATGGGAAGAGGTTTTATAAAATGACCTAATTTGCATTAAAAACATGCACCTGACAAGTTGGATTACTTCTGAAGGCACGCAGCACTGGCATTTTTTGCAGTGTAGACAAAGGTTCCATAGTCCATCTTTACTTTCACTAATGTAATCTCTGAAAAGCTCCTACTCCCAAGGGCATAATATAAACTACCAAAGCATTACATCACAGCTCACACGCACACGCACATAGGAATTCCCATTAGCACTTTGTCAAAGGATCATTACCACGGCTTAGTCTGTTTAAGGTCAGGTTATGTGTACGTGCCTTTGTTCTCATGGTTCAAGGAAAATACTTTTTTTTTTTTACAACCTAGGCCTTATTGCCATAGTTTATTGCCACCTTTATGTTAGCATAACACTGTACTCGCCGCAACATTGACTGGGGAGGATGCACTTTGCTGAAAACAGCTTTATAAAGGCTTGAGCCTGTCCAATCTGAACCTATCTTTCAAAAGCAGCTCTTTGAAAGTCAGAGAGTGAAGGTGAACATTACAAATTAGTACCTGAATAATCCATTAGTACTGCTGCTTAGCAGTGCAGAACTATTTCCAGGTTCAACCTGCAGGTCAACCCAGATGACCTACATATTGTATTCACTGGTTGTTCTGTTTACAGTGGGACACTAGCATTAAGGAGAAGTTATACAAAATGAGAAATCATGCAGGCTAAATTGTAGACCTTGTGAGTATTTGCCTTTGTCTTGGCTCCTCCCTTTCAGTGTCCACTCTGCATTAATATACAAGTGACACCACATAACAGTATTACTCAAAGCAGTCTCATTTCACTTGTTCACTTCTGCATGAGCATACAGTGATGTCTATTATTGGATTTTTGTGCATGCGGGTCTAACTTGGCATTGGATGTCTGCAACACTGAAAACATAATGTGAATTGCTTAACAAATATAATGAATAGGAACTCTGCTTTAGGCTTGATGTGTGAACAGATACTGTGTGTCAGCCAGAGTGTGTATCTACATACAGGTTTGCATCGATGTACATCTGACTGAGAAAGCACATGTGAGTCAAATGATAAGGCATCACTACTAATTTGCCACCAGCACTAATGTATAATAAATGGCTCCAGCAGTGACTGCTATTTAGTGTTTTCTGTGTTTGTTTGTGTGTGTGTGTGTGTGTGTGTGTGTGTGTGTGTGCGTGTGTGTGTGTATGTGATGGATCCAAGGTCATCAGATTATGTAAGAACAGACACATATATGCACACAGGCACTCACACATGCACAAACACAGCAGGGATGTCCCAAATAATCAGCATTTCTTTTGCAATAAAGAAATTAATTGGTCTCAAGCCGGCATATGTATCACTCTGCAATCACACAGCCTGGCACGACACCCCTCATCAGTCATTAAGTCTGCCACAACAGTATCATAAAAGTCAATAGCATGCTACTAACTGCTTACAAGAACAATGGTTACAAGTGCAATGTGACATTGCTTTGCTTATTTAGTCAAAAAGCAAAATTAGAATGAATTTCTGCAGAGTGAAAAAAAATTAAGTTGAGGTTAGCTCAGGTTAAGTTTGGCTTAGCCTATTTTCAGGCTGAGATTGTTTTCCCAACCAGAATGTTCCTCGCTTAACAAGGCATGTGACAGTCTGGGTATGGTCTGACAATGTGATGTTTTGAGTTTTGATATCAACAAAAGGCTAAAGAGTGGAGGAAGGTGTGCAGAGGGTGAAGGAGCAGCAAAGTGTCAAGGGCATAGAGGAGGCTAATGATGGGAGTTGAGTTATGGGGTAATGAGGTAGATGGGTGAGAGGGGAGGCGAGGTAGAGGAGAGGAGTCTGAGGACAGGTTGGAGGAGTGGGCATGGCCCAGATGAACAAGTGGATGAACGGAGCTGGGAGAGGAGGGGGGGGAGGAGGAGCAGGAGGGGAGGTTGATGCCTGGAGCTGCAGACGCCAGGGAGGCAGGCAGGCAGAAAACAGCTGAGCTAGCACTGTGTCTTTATCAGCTGACTGCAGGCTGACAAAGCATACAGGACATTCGAACAGACACACACACACACACACACCAAAACACACACAAACAGATGCCAATCACTGTGCAAATGTACAGATGCAAAGAGAGTTGAAGAACACAACAGAGGGGAGGAGATTTGAGCCACAAACTGAACTACACGCAACCTACAAGTGCACTAAAGCACCGTCTGTCGCGCAGATACACTTGCAAAAAGGGTGACACATTACACAAAGTGCACCCACCCACCCTTGATATAACTTACAGATTGCACAGTGCGATGTGTACATGCATCTGCGTGTGGATGTTTGTGAAGCCTCAGTGCCTGGTTATGGCTTATGACTATGTAAGAGACACATTAAATGATAAAAGATACATGAATATGATGAATAAAATTCATTTAGCTAAATATGTGGATTCATAATTAATTGTCTATATATAGTATTCATTTAATGAAGTATGAAAAGTATCTTCACTTTTCTGCGTTGCCATCATGTGGTCAAGTGAATTGGTATTTGTTGATTTTGCCTTGGCAAATAAGTACTTTTGCATTTCATGCCAATAAAGCAGCTTTGATAGAGGGATGGGGAGTAAGAGGATGATCCAATCATGTCTGGTGGAGGAAGGATGTAACAGCTTGAGGGCAAAGTTCAACTAAAAAGCGTGGCAACTGGATTACACAAAAAACAACTTTTGGGTAAGTAAATGTTATGTGGGCATGTTTATGTGGGTGTGACGGATTAGTTACATTCTCATTGTAAGTTACATTCTGGCTGGCCAACAATGAATTTGGTCACATATTAGCCCAATAAAATTGTGTCAACGCCTTACAAATTCTACAGCCAAGACAAAGCAATCCCTTGGCTGCACCAGTTGTGAAAATGGAATGAGTTGCAAGGTAGTTAACCTTGTGGTCAGCCAGTAATTGTGTTATTGGGTCAGTAACTAGGTTCTGGCAGCTAGAATGTCTGAAACCGTGTATGTGTGTATGTGTGTGTGTGTGTGTGTGTGTGTGTGTGTGTGTGCCTGTCTCTGTGTGTGCGTGTCGGCTCACCTGCCATAGGCAAATCGTCTGTCTTTGTGATGATCCCCAAATGTATCCCATAGCCTCAGGGACACACTGACCTCATCCACTACATCACGAGATCTCTCTAACACCTGCAACACAGACACATATCCCTGTAATTAGGTCAAAAGGCCTTAACTTCATTGGGAGGTTTGTGTTTTTAGTGGAATTGAAGGATTATGCAATCGCTAGGCTAAAAGAAAATAAAAACAATTCAATTCAGTGTCAAACTGCATGGTCAACATTTTTAGAATTAAGTTGTTTTTCATGGGCCTGAAGAGAGATGTTTTTACCTGTGTAACAAATGCACAATAAACATAATTAACTTCAATAACATGTCCAAAAGTGTACCCAAGTTTGTCTATATGTGGCTCTTTCCACACTGTGTGTGCCTGTGTGTATGTGTGTGCCCACCTCCTGGCATACACGGTACTGGTCGATGGCCCAGACGGTTGGCACGTGGGTGGCAAGCAGCTGATACTGTGTGAGGGTGGCATTGCAGGCCCGGGCACAGATTAGCCTGGTCTTGCCTACTGCATTATCCCCTACCACCACACATTTAATGGTTTCCACATTGGGCCGCTCATAGTCTGTGTCTATATCCATGGAGAGGGCCCTGGAGAACAGGAGAAAGGAGGGGGGAAGAGAAAGAAAAGAGGTTAATTTAATATTCATGGGAAATTAAAATCACATTGATAAAGCATCCCAGGAGGATTGACACTGCATTTCGACAACGAAAGCAACTGGCATCAAACACAGTAGCTTCTAACTCTCGCCCAGTCCAGGCTAGGGAAGCTTTGTTAAGGCTCTAAGCCCCCGTAGCTGCACTGACCAGTGTACAGAGGCTTCTGCCAAACTCCTCAACAGAACACATGGTTCGCAGGCTGAGGAATAGAGGGACTGCAGAGCTATTTCTGTAACAGCACACAGAGAGAGAGAGAGAGAGAGAGAGAGAGAAAGACAAAGACAAAAAGAGAGACACTTCCCTTGAGCTCACTGTCCTTTTCTCCCCTTGTCTGTCGTTCCCCCTATCTGTTCCCCTCTTGATGCACTGATAGCATCTTCGCTTCAGACAAAACATAAAGCAAAGTGACGAAACATCTACTTGGCAACATAAAAGACAATACAAACCCTCATAAAGGCATTTGTAATTAACTTTTTAGGTCATTCGGGAGCCCGGGCAGAGCTGTGCATCATCTTTTGGGGTCAAACATATTTACTGTAGGCTTGCACAGAGGGAGAAAAAAAAAACAGAACAAAAAGTGTGGTTGCATGTCTGACCACCTGTCAACTTAACCTGAGCACAAGACGGAGGTGGTTATGTACCCAGCTCAGCTGACTTCCTCTTTTAAAACCACACATCACTGAGAAAGGCTTATCAAAATCCCCTTTCCATAAACTGCTTACAAACATTTCTGACATGTCAAAACACATGTTAATACCCATTTTTTAAAACATTCCTAGAAGAATCTGCTCTATTACATAACCAGCCCACGCACACACACACGCACGCACACAGCTAGACCTGTAGTCAGCTAATCAGTCCATCCGTCCTTGCAACTAGTTCAAAGACCCACCCTAAGGCCCCATAAATAGAGCATCTGAAACATTCATAAAGGCCTTCACTTGTTGTTCCATTGACGTGGATGCCAGTGCATCACTACAGTCCAGCACTGACAGACACCAGCAGCTAAAAATGGCATCTATTCATCGGATACATGAGCCATGTGTGCACCCTGCTATTCAGCCATGACCTGCTCTCCATATTCTATCCCAACCAGTTCCTGATACCACTGCTGCTATATAGAACTTCTGTCTTCCTCAGACACTGATTCCCCTTGTCAACAACAACAACAACAAAAACATCTTTCCCGTCAAAAGGAGTCCCAATTACGTCAGCCAGGAAATACAGCACAGAGTGCCTACCTTTGTCTATCTGAGCTGAAGAAAAGTGTCTGTCTGTTTCCTGAACGGTCCATATGGAAGAGATAGAACTGTGCCTTTCAGAGTTATAAATACCCTTTTTCCCTTGCCACCTGTCTGGCTGCGACACCTTCAGAGGCACGTACTACAGGTAGAGGAGAGAGATAGAAGAAGCAATAAAAAGTTACCACAACCTTGCACTTATCTAACAGCTATCTGCCTAATGGTCAGGGCAGCTGCCAAAGCAGCAGTCCTCTTAGGGCTGTATTAGTAAAAGAGGGATGAAGTGTGACGCCTGACACACTACACAAGCGGTTCTCTAACTTCCACAATATGTGGCAAAGGACATATGAGCAGAACAAGACAAAAATGACGCAAGCATTGACAGACAGAGGGAGAGGGAGAGAGGATGCAGAGTATTGTGAATTCCCAGCGTTTTCAATGCAACAGTAGATAAGCAAAAGGGATTGCAAGAGAGACAAGGCAGAGAGGGGATTATTAGAGTCTTAGAGAGAAAGAGACGGACTGTCAGCGCAGCATTAGAATCAGTCAGTCATGCCATGGGGATCAAAAGGGCAAGACCAACAATAACCAAGGCTGCCCAGGGGAACAAATCACAGCTTTTCCTGCTGATGCTTCTCTCTACTGTCAAATGTGTGGTTATCTAAGAGAGACAGACAGATAGAGAAAAAGACAGAGGAAGAGTTTACAGTTTAAGATACTCTGTCTACTCTACCTCTACTTCTGACCCATGGTACTTGTATGTGCATGCGAGTGTGCGTGCATGCATGTGCGTGTGGTAATGAGCTTAGGGCCAGTCTGTGAGGCACGGAATGATGCGAGCAGTGATGTAACCAGGAGGTGGCGTTGGTGGTGGTGTGGACATTTTCTCAGGGGGATCAAGAGTACCCGGCTCCCAGATATCATCCTCCATCTGAGGCTCTGCGTCGAGTCTGGTCATGCGTCGGTCAACACACATAACACAATTGCCTGCTCACACATCGCTGCGCTTGATAAGATATGCACCTGCTCTCAGGTTTATATTTAAACTTTACGAGCTTTCGCAAACCTCAACAATTATTTATAATTGCATGACTGAAGGATGAACAGAAGCCGGAGACTGTGAGAGCAGAGCAGTGCAGCTCAGAGGAGCAGAAAGAGAAGCTGTAGAGCTCAGGTTTCATTTTTAGCCAACGACCTATAGTGAACTGTACACAGACGTCTAGACTTCATTAGCTGGCCAGTGTCATCTTCCCAGCAAAGGAGGCTGCAAGGACAAAGAAGTGTTGGAATGTAACAATAAAATATGTGAGTGTGAAAGAGAGAATGAGATTCTGCCCCGGTTTTTGAGCATGTGCGCATGTATTTCTGACTCTTATAGTGACATATTGATGGGTGTAGGCAAGACCACAGTGATAGGAACACTGTGACAGGAACTCAAACGCCCACTCAACACACAAACACAGACCTTCTGGTTTACTCTGGAATGTCACGGACTGAGTCAGTGTGTGTGTGTGTGTTCGGTGCAGGAGGACCAGACAGACAAAGAAGCTCATGCATAATTTGGACAGTGTGCGTCTCAGTATGGCATTGCTTTAAGGCCAGAGGGGGTTTCATAAGGAGATGGATTACAGCTCTAGCTCATTGCAGAGTTCCTGGCATCTTTACCTCTTGTTTTTCATACACGCCCGTTGCTTCCTTTCTAAATCCTTTCATTTATCCTTCAGTCTGTCTGGTTTGTTCCCAGCTGTGCCCACTCAACCACACCTTCTGACCCGCTGACAAACTCCCTCACTCTCTACTCCCATTCTGTTTTCATTTCCAAATGTAATGCTCCAGCTCACAGTTATTCCATCCTTCACTTCACTCATTGTCTTTCAGTAACCTCTCTCCACCGCCACTCTTCCTTGTCCCCTCCCAACTTTTCTCTCACATCCGACATCATGTCCCCTCCGCCCCTTTTATTAGCTGTCATCTATCTATCTATCCATCTATCTGTGACGTCACACTTTTCTGGATAGCAATCAAGGGGCAGCATTAAGCAGACAGCCCTCCCACACCCGCTTTACTTCCCCTTCTGTCTCCCTCTCACTGTTATGTAACACTTTTAGCGATCCACTGGCAGCAACTGCTCATCCCAAAACCCTGCATAGCCCCCATCTGCCTCCTTTTTGTCCTCTTCCTTGGGGCTGGAGTTCACCCCAATGCCAGCCGCCTGCCTCTGCGCTCCCTCTACCCAGCCCTGCAAAAAAAATGACCCCAATAACCACCCATTTTATACATGGGCCAACACTCACACAGAGCTATGGGGGTTTACACTATCACAGGCTTGACTGCATAGTCAAAGTGTCCATGTGTAATTGTTGGAAGAAGGGATGGCTACATGTGCAATCATGCACGCAACCTAATTCTTTTAGAACTATTTTTGTCAAGTCTGCTCTCATGACAGAAAATGCCTACTCATTCGTACTTGTGTATGCTTTTCAAGTGTGTATGCTCTTGTGTGTGTGTGGGAGTGAAAGCGTGTGTGTGTGTGTGTGTGTGTGTGTGTGTGTGCTACGTGGGTGTTTGAGACAGTGACTGCCACAGGCGCAGCTGGCACAGACTAGTTACATAACCTGGTCTGTAGCCTCTGCTTGGCTCCCTGGATGGCTGACAGTAGACCTCAGACTCACACACACTAGCACAGACATGCATACACACATGCATGTCGGCACGTACTTGCCTCACCCACTGCAGATGGTACTGGTGTTAGTGCGCAGCCCGTGGCAGACAGTGATATGTACTCATCTATCCTAATGAATGAGAGGGTCTTTGGGAGCAGCATGTCCGCCTGCTTGAGAAAGCCTTCCTCCTCTCGTCTCTCTGCTGCAATAATGCTTTGTAAACACAGGAAGGCTCCTCTTGATGCCCTCATTTCCTTTATCCCTCCCCATCTTCCTCCTCCTCCTCCCCGTCCATATTTTCCACCTACTCTTTTTCTCCATCTCTCTTGCTGTCTTAACTTGTTTCTCTTTGTCTCACTCCTATTTCACACCCTTAAACTTTCCAGTATCCAAACCAATACAGAATAGTTTTCTATACAGTATCTCTGTCAGTCGCTTTTCTTCTATCACTTCTCCCGCTTTCGCACCCATTTTTAACTATTTCCTTTTCGAGACTGATAAAATGAGCAGATGAGCTGTCAATTCCTTTGCCATTTGCCATTGACCACTACAGTACTTTGTGATTTCTTTGACTCTGTTTAGAGAAGGGAAGAAACATTCCTGCTAAATAGTTACCTTTATATACAAAATGCTGTATGTAAAGACAGCATTTTGTACTAAATAGTTACCTTTATATACAAAATGCTGTATGTAAAGACAGCATTTTGTACATAAAGGTAACTATTTAGCAGGAATGTTTCTTCCCAAAGTGAAAAACTAACCTGTTTTGCACATACAGCTTCATATTAGCACAGAGCCTTTCAATTACCATTGCATATTCTGGTTTAATGTTTGACAGCATCATTTGATACTGATGTTTCAAAATGCAACAGTGATAACATTTTCAACATGTATATATAATGTTCTGATACTCTGAAAAACTTGCTGCAGGACGCAATAACTGGTGATAGATGTTTTCATTTTTCACATGAGAATTTGGAAAGTGTAGCATTTTGTGGTTTTCTCTGAAACTTAGACAAAGCAATTGTGAATTACTGTAACATTGAGCCAAAGGACTCAGTCAGTGACCCAAATCTTACTGCAACTTTGTCGATGGGGAGGTGGATTAAGTTTGTCTGGAAGACGATATTCCAGGCCACATATCTCCTTTGGGAATGTAACAGGGGATTTAAATATAATGTAAAATCATTTTAAAAATGGGCTAATATATAAATCCTTGGTCCTTACCACTCAAAAATAGACTGGACCCTAATGATGAACTATTATACACTATATAGTTTACAAATACCACCAACAGTGCTAAACATAGTTAAAAGTACAACAGCTCTATGGTCCACACACATAAAGCATAAAGCATATACACAATTGCAACGTCTATTATCTTTGTATACCTTCCACTCCAGCTGATACAGAGGTCAGAACATTCAAGCAAGCCATATAATGCTGGTTGACTCTTCCATGTGGGTCTGTCAGTGCTGCACTATGTTATCTCAAAGCTGTTGACACAGTCAAAGCACTGGGCGTAGTGCAGGACGACAATAAGTAGCTCTGTTCCAGATCCATCTGACGGTACACATAATGACAGCCCCGATCATTGATTCATTAACAGTAGCAGTGATAGAAGGTCTAAAACCAAAAAATGTTTTTTACCAGGATGTGAAGAGAGAACCGCATCGAACAGAATGTTTAATAATGCTCAAATAAATAATGAAAAAACAGTTGGTGTTTCCACAAAAGGAAGAGCGACACTCACAGGGTGGACACTAACAGACATCTTTTCAGTAGAAAAATATATTGGCAAAAAGACAAAGATTGCACAATATGGATGAGACGTGTGCCAAATTGTTTAGGCAACCACATCCTGCTGATATGTTTAATTGCTGATGACTGGAAATGAAAATGTGGTCAGATAAAAACTCTTTCTTTCTTCATTTCCAGGCAGAAGTGAGAGGCTTCACCAGCCACCAGCTACCTGCGTAACACAATCCCTCTGATGACGTCATAGCCACAGGATCAGCATTACAGTGTGTGTGTGTGTGTGCGCGCGCGCGTGTGTGTGCATGCGTGCGTGCGCGAGTGCGTGCCTGCTCTTACAAACTGAGATTGTCACAGTTTTGATCCGCACGCTGTTCCAGTAAATACTGTGGTGTAGCATCATCACACTCATCAATGAAAAGCACCTCGTGTGCTCGCTCTCCCCGGAGCCATTCATAACCACCTGGCTCATTCATATTTTTTTTTTTTTTTTTGGGAAACCGATTCAACAAACCAGACAATCTATTGTGTTGTCATCCACGTCTGGGGAGACTAAATGCAAGATACACACCGCATTCAGACCGCATTAAGACGTCTTTCACATATCGATGTTGTTGTAAAAGGCAGGTGGATCAGCCTACATCCCAAATGATGCGCGGATAAGTCTTGCGTAATGTGCCAAGCCCATCCGCTGCACTACAACACTGAATCGCAATGCTCTAATAACAGCAGCACGCGTGGGATTAAAAGAAATAACAATAATCTTCCTTTGTAACATCTCAAGTGATCAAGTGATTTACTACATGTGAGATATAAGAGCCTTTGGGACTATTACAGGGACATTATAAAGATATAAGAGGAGATTAAAAACCCATTAAGCACTATAAGGTCACCATGATACGAACAGGCTACAGCTGATGCTTTCAGAATATAGTAACATATATAAACGGTGTGTGGATTGTGTTGTGCACTTGGAGCATGTGACCCAGTGTGCCTGCAGGAGGGGTCCCTACCTTCCGACGGTTCCGGAATTGACCCACATGCCACTCTGCTGGTGGTTCAGCCGGTCACTCAAACCGGACAAAGACGCGTGGAGAATGAACAGTTGGTCGCGGTGGTCCCCTTCTTTGTCAAAGAGCACATATGACTGCGGCCGTCGCACAGGACCTCTGCCCTGTCACATCCTCCTCCTCCTCCTCTCACTTCCCCCCTCGCCGCCTGCTTAATCCAGCGTCTCACAGTCCTCAACAAGTGTCGACTCGCTGCTGCAGACCCGATGGGACGCGGTTTCGGTTTGAAGCGGACGCTTTTTAGAGTGAAATCTAAACATAACTGACCTAAAGATTTCTCTGCTCCGAGCCACCCCCTCCCCGCCTTTCTGTTGTTGTTTCCCCAGCTGATTTCATATGGGGCACGCCTCCACGGCTGCGCGTCACGACACAAGTCACCCAACTCATCTTGTGCTGCGTTCAGGTGCTGTCAGAAAAAGAGTCATTTGGAGTAGAGCGACGCAACTAAGCTATCACCAGTATAATCGATACCCCAGCTGCTCGGCCGTGACATATTTGGGGGTAGACTAGAAATACAGGAGAAATTAATGGCAAGAAAATGTGATATTGTACAATGTTCGGTTGTGCATCAACTTCTACCGCTTGCGTTTGCATTTTTCTTACATTTTCAGTTTTGCTGTGCTGTGTGACTTCTGAAATTAAGAACAGCCATCATATGGATTTTTCAACCTAAACATTACCCAGCAAAAGCGGCTGAACACTCCAAACAACTTGTATTTACTTTAAGGGGAGGATGTAGGACGTTGGAGCTGAGGAAAAACACTTTAAAGGTGTCATCAGAGATTTGCCCACAAGAGCCAATCATATCCCGCAAAGCTGGTAGTATCCCCGCCCCGAAACAGTGCTCTTTCCATCCTGTTAACTCAAAACATCCCGCAGAGCACGCTGTCTTTTGTTTGTAGAGCGATCACATCCACTGCTGTGCTGGTTGTAGACTCTCTGTCATTATGACTCTAAGCTGTCATTATTACTCAGAGACAAGGGATAGGGCACATTTATTAAAAAAAAAAAACATGGCAAACATTTACCAAAATGAATAAAAATCAAGTACTGACTGTGCAAAATTATAAATATTAAATAAATGATTTTGGCTAAATTCTCCCTTAATCCTTCCTCATACATATACGTCATCCCCAATCAAAACTAAAATCCAGATAAATGATGCAATAGTGTAGTTATTACTCATGGGCAATGGAGAGAATTGTCTTCTATGGTTATTCTGGGTGTTCAGGCATAGCAACTAGCTACCACATAGCAACACTTGTGTATTTCCACAAAAGCCAGTACAGGAGCCAAGAAAAAAAAAAGGCAGATCGTGGATTGCTGTGAAAAGTACCCAGCCTTTTACCCTCATATTTTTCCAAGATCTCAATGTCTGGGAATTCATTTCTGGAATGTTAAGCTGTACCAGAGGGAAAAAATGCTGCCATGTCGCCAAGAGGCAAAAATACCTCACTATTCTGCCAGAAAAATGATTTTTAATTTACACTTAAATTGCTCTGTAAATTTAATGTTATCCAACTGGAGACTTTGCCCAGACATGCTTTTTAAGACAAGGACCTTCATTTGAGTTCATCTGCTTTTCATTAAAGCCATGCCTGCATTTCAAGATAAGAGGTGAAAGTGGAATTTGTATTAGATTACATTTCTTCTAACAATCCATTGGGGACATTTTGCAGTGTTTGGCCATGTAGGGACCCTGGGTAGTCTGATCTACCAACTTTATTTCATGACTGTGGAAGACTGAAGACAGACATCTACTGGTAGAATCTGGTACTGACCTCTCTGAAACAAAAGCGGTATAAACTCCCTCTGCAACATTATGTCAGTGCTGTCACTCAAGGCCACTGCACCGGGAACTTACATTGTTGTTTCAGATCCTGGATTATATGCCTAGAGTGAAAGAGTTTAACGAAACAGGATTATGCTATAGCAAACTACTTGACCCTTATGTTCCTCAGACTATCCCTGCAGACTCCTAAAGGTCACGTAAGGTCTCGCACACAACATGCAAAAGCACACATGCAATAACACAGCACCAGCACCATTAAGTGGACAGGGGTTCAATGTGAAACTAGTGGAGATGTCTGTTTTATGTCTATTTGTCCAGAGTTGTCTTGAAGCCCTGAGAAAACACTGCCCCCTGACCTGGCTGGCATGGCCAGAATGAAACAGCATGAAAGATGGGCTGGAATGCTGCTGGAGAAAGCAGGGGTTCAACAGCACAGCCACTGAGAGGGCTTAGAAATGTGGAGAGGCAGCCCCTTTGTTGGAGAGGTGTACTTGTGAGAGAACTCTCAAGCAGCACAGGCTGAGGTGATGTCTGGCCTTTTCAGCTACAGTTGGACGAAAGGGACTATGTGGCTTTGTTTACGAGCTTTATCGCTCTTTTATTGACTGTGTGGGAAGTCTACTCCCATAGCTTTTACACTTTGGTGAGATTAAAGTTGGGAGAATGAGCTGAGATCATTCTTTGGCATGACTGCTTCAACAAGGAGGGTCCTGTTGCTTGGACAAATAGTCCGTTTAGTGTGCAGTATATACAGCGGCATCCAACATTCCTCAAGTTTTATTGAAGGAACGACACGTTTACATTTGTTTGTTTAGATGAAAACATTTGTTCGAGTTCAGAAAATCACAATTTCTATCCAATATGACTCAGTTAACAAGTATTTAATTCATAAGTCATATTTAGTTGCAGGCTGTGATTGTTTGCAAAGTAAATTTGAAGATGAATCAGATGATTTAATGTATCATTTGGTATCCTGAGGATACCCTTTTCCCTTTTACAATACTTTCATCTTACCTCAATGCCTCCATCTCACTTTTCATCACACATTCAGGAAGGGCTTCATTTTGCAATCAACCATCCACCATTTTAAAAATGTGACACCAGTCCTTACAAAACAATTGCTGGTGTTTTTTACTAGTTTACATTAGTGAATACCTTCAGGCTCAGATGGACTGATTTCAGATGACATCATTAGTTTATCTAATATTAAGCAATGGATATCAGATATCATTTTTATGGCCGTTGAGCATTTTGGAATGAAACTCTTCCCCTCCTGTCCACTCCTCCGATGACCCTATTCTCACCCCTACAGCTCGCCCGAATATCCAACAGTCCCGCACACCCCCTGCCCCAGCACTGTACTGGAACTGTTCTAAAGCTGTCAAAACACCCAGCTTCTCACACTCCCCGCATCCACAGAGAGTTCGCCTCAAACACACACCGTCCCGAGCGCTAATAAACACACATGCAACACACACTCAATGAAAAACAGTCTACATGCAGCCCCGTACACTGACACAAGTAGGTCAGAGCTGCAGTGGGTCTTCCAAACAGTCCTCCAGCACCGTGGAACTGATAACAGTATCAAAGATTAAATTCTACCTTCAGCCCTGACACACACACACACACACACATGAACAAACATTACACACCCCATGTACGTATGTAGATCTACAGTATGAGATCATGAGCTTGTTTGTTTGGCAGGATGACTTTGGCACACATTTTTGTTTTGCAGAGGGAGAAGAAGAAATGCAACAACAAGGAATTTCAATTTGTTCCTCTGGGAAGAAAATTCAGAGGTCAAAGGTCAACAACTGGAGGCTAAAGTGAAATGAGCTTGTGGAAACTAGCATTCCTAAATGATCAGTGTTAGAAAAACAGTGACAAACTGACAAATGCACAGAAATACAATTACGTCTATGTCAATCTCTGACTCTGAATCTCTTTTGCATTCCCACTCTCAATCTCTCTCTCTCTCTCTCCCTCCCTCTCTTTCTCTCTCTCACACACACACACACACACACACACACTTTGACATGGAGAAGTGGCTGAGATGTGTTGCCAGAGCCGGCACCCTGGCATAAAACAGAGTGTGTTTTGTAACAGCCGGCCTATTTGGCGATGGATGGCAGGCATGTTAGCAGAGTGTGAGTTTAAGTGAAAAACATTCAACGCTAGATAAGGCCTGAGAGAAAGTGCAGAAAGAGGCAGACAGACAGGGTGCAAGAGGCCGGGGATATTGTTTACTTGCTAAGTTATCAGTAGATTGTCTTATCTACAGTCGGTTGGAAAACTCGGTATGTGTGACCAGCTGTTGTGGCCTCATTATGTCTTAATGAAGACATATCACTCAGTTGCTCATGACAGAAAAAGAAAAGCACTACAATGGAGTAAAAGGCTATAGCAGATTAGTCAGAATCTATTGAATGTACAATTTCTTAAATGCCATTTTGTGCAGACATACATCCTTGTTTTATGCCTTGTAAAAACATTTCATCTTGAAAACCTTTTTATGCAAGTTTCATTTTTTTCCTGTGAAAAAGGCTGTGAAAGACAATTTTTAATTAGACCAGGTAACTAACCTTCATGTTTTGTTGGTATCGCCTTCATTTCTGCATTCTTTTGGAGAACCAGAGACATCCAAACTGTACTGTGCAATTTCAAAATTCCCAAGTTTTAGTTCTTTTTGTCTGATGACCGTATTAAGTCAAAAGTCCAAGTTTTATTTCCAGCAGCATTTTTTTTAAAAAAGGAAATTAAAAAAATGAATTTGACCTTAAAGGCGTGCGTGATGTGGGTACAGTGAGTAATATTATGTGTAATATTGAGTCAGCTGTGAAGAATATGCAAATTAATTGTCTCTAATCATGATTCTGAATGTTTATGTAACGTATTGTGTACTTTTAAAACAATCAGTCAAATGCATAAACTGCTGTCTTAAAATGAGAAAAAGTCATGAAGCAGAATGAGATATGGTTAAGATTTATGAGTGTTAGTGTGTCCAAGGTCTCCATCATCCCAAAACTGCTTTCTGTTGACATACTTGTCATTAGGTATTATCCCCTCATTGCCACAGAATGTGGAATGACGGTCAGTTCGTGAGTCTGACTCCCTGGCTGCAGATAAGTGTTCACTGACTACAATGCTGGTGTATGATCGGGTCAAGTCTGTGATGGTGATGATGGGCTGTGATGGTGGAATATGTCAGGAATGTTAAGGGGCTTGTCCTGGGGAAAAGGCTGGATAGAGGTGGCAACAGCTGAACAGAAGGGAAGGATGGAGGCAGCACTGCTGAGCGTGTATGGTGGGGTAGGTGGGAAACTGCCGGCTGTCCGCCTGAGAATAAACAGACCTCTGATTATGATATTAATGCCAACTTAAATGTTTCACAGTGAGGTGCCTGGCTTTGGCAAAGCGGTGCCTGGGATGAACAAAAACACAGCGCTGCTTATTCCTCACTGTCCTTAACGAGCTGCCCTCAGACTGCTAAAATCGCCAATTTAGAGTCGTGTGGCATCTGGCACACCCAACCGCCGTCACCAACAGCACATCTGGCACCATCAGCCCATACAAGTTATCCCAGCTTTCTTGTGGCTATGGTTTCCTTGGCATGGCCTCAAACACCAACAGTAGTTAAAACATCTCAGAGTGCTAAGTAGGAAACACTTTGGTGTGAAATCCCAGTGATTCCATGGTTGATTAATTGTTTTGGTCTAAAATCCAGGCCTGTAATTTAAAACCTGTTTCATCCAAAATCACAGCCTAAGACAGGAGAGTGTCTGGGAATAGACAAGGTGGAAAAAAACAGGGGTTTTGAGAGGTTGGAGAGTTGAGTGGATGCTCTAAATTCTTGAGCGGCGCAAATCTTCTGTGATAAAGACAAACTGTGCATAGCAGAGGTAGTCTGCCATGGAAGCTATAATATACTGTCTGCATTCTGACTTGAGGGGATTGAGGTTGCACAGACATGTCTTGCTTGTCTTGCTATGCCCAAGGTCATGTATAGACACTTAAAGACACACATACACACAAAAACATACAGGCATATATGCAGCCTCAAATAAACAGACTCTCCCACTAACAAATACAATTTTAAAATCCCAATCACCCACGCACAAACAAACACCCATACACACTCTCTGCTGGATAGAGACACACAGGTCAGTAGAGGTGCCTCTTAAGCTGTGGCTGTCAAGTGGCAGGGCTAATCTTATTAAGGCTCTCTTCAGCTGCTGGTCCAAACTCTTAAAGTGATAGTTCACTTTGCTGGAAAATTAGCACATTTAAATCCAAGCATATCTTTAAAAACCCGAGGTGTTTCCCTTTTGTTGAGGGAGGTTAGTGTCCTGTTTGAGCACAGTTCAGACTGTATTATATGTATTAGATGTATGGGTTTTACACTATAATAGGTTCTCCAAAACTGGAAGCAAATGGAAAGCGAAGAAATTGCATTAAAATATCCACATAGTGATCCAAAGACATTCTGTATAGATCACAGTGGCAGGTAGACTCATAAGGGGGCCACATGTGCTAGATGGTGCAGCTAATGCTCCAGCAAAGGGAAAGGTCACTTTAATTATCATAGGAAGTGAGTGATGAGCCAGTTAAGGGCTTGGCGGATTCATTGGCTGTGCAGGTCTGAGGGCCCTATAGGGATGAAGATGAGCTAGGTGCTTAGGTCAAGGGCCTGGCTGGAGTGGGGTGAGAAAATCAGGTTGAGGAATGAAACAGAGACAGATATGGAAATGGGGATGGAGATCAGGAAGGAAGTGAATATAGGACCAGAGCTAGGGTAAAGCTAGGAAGCTGAGGGCCAAATTTGGGTTAGCAAGGGAACCAACATCAGCAGGTCTTAGCCTATAAGCACATGGACTGCAAAAGCAACTAAAGACAACAACTACAAAAAGAAAAGAACCTGAAAATCTGATGCGATCTTATGGGCAGACCAGTGGGCCTGGTCTCCAATGCGACGGAAAATATGGATGCATCTGGGTCTGCATTAAGCAGTGCATCAGTATTCAGGTGGTCCAATGTTACCCACGGTGAGCATTTAAATACCAAAGTTTATCATTTAAATATCAATGGTCACAATGCACCTGTAAACAAATATACTATATCCCGTAGTTATCCGTTCAGTATTTATCTACACTTTCCATTGAGATGTTGGACTACACACCAAATGGCAGAAAGACAAAGAACCGCAAAATGACTCCTTCCACTCACAGCCTCTTTTGAGACTGACACCAAAGCTGAGGCTGAAGAATACACTGGAGAATAGAGAATAGACCCAGCATTGGTACATGGGATTCTGACTCACCGAGGTCATAACAATGTCAAACATCTCTGCTATATCACGCCTTGAACAAGTTTAACAAGTGTAATCCACTGAGCATGTTCTCTGTGCCACATCTGATTAGATTTGTAACACTTACTTCCCAGATACACAGAGGGTCCGATGCCATTTTGAAATTGATTTAATCTGCCTATATTCCCTAGTAACTTCTTAATATGTCCTTTATTAAATCCATCAGCAGGGTTAAGAGAGGAGCTTATCATGGACTACCTGCGTCTTACATGGGATATTTTGTTCCTGGAGCCTGTTAATATGGTGATAGCAAGGAAATGGATGTGATATTAGAATAGATTTTTAACCTATGTAAAAGAGGAAATCACACATGTTAAAAAAAAACAAAGTAGTGTAGGTGTCCCACTTTTTTGCATCCTACCTCTTCTAGTTTCTACTTTAGTATGGTCTATTGTTGCATTTGCCTGAATAGATGATTCCTATTCTATGATGATTTTCTTTTTCAGAATGCCAGTATAAAATTACATGTCCAAAAAAGCCCCATTCTCTTTCATTCAAGGGACTGAGACTAAAGCCTGGTGTTTACTGATGACCTGTCTGGCAGCTGAAAAACAATTTGCTATTAAACTTCACTATGGCTGCCCTGTTAACATTCACGGTGTGAAAGTCACCGCATCATTTTGGCCATATATTTGCAGGAATCAGAGAATATGCCACCAAACAACAAAAATACAAGATACATAGCATATTGCTGTTTGTTGTGATTGTATTCACTACTGTGATAGGGTTTATGGCGAATGTTTTCTATATGTAAGCTTCAGCTGACACAGCAGACAGCAGATCCCTTCATTCTATTTCAGTGCAGATAGGTTACCACTATGGCTCACATCATGCTCTATAGAGCACTGTATACTATAAGGTACATTTAAGAGCAAGCATTATTGACTAACCCATTAATGGCAAATCAATAGGTGGCCAACAACAAAGTACTGTAATTTTTAATCTGCCAGGAGGTCTTTCCAACGATATGAGTGTTGACATCTCACTGCTACCTATGGTGATGATGGGAATGCTAACCTCTCTGAACCTCAGACAGGGCCGCAGCCACCCTCACACTCTGGTGAGGATGTATCAGAGTAAACTTTGGACTGGGGTTGAGATCGGACAGCAAACAGGAAAAGGTGAGGGAGGCCAAATGCTTTGCTTGTTCTAGTTACAACATGGGACATCTGGTAATGCACTAACATACAGGGACAGCCACACTGCTAAATTTATAATTCTTTAAAAATGTATAAAATGGAGTGTAATTGTGCAAAGTTCTGATCAATGTGACAGTAACCACGAGGGAAAGCAAAGGAGCAAGGGAAGAAATGCTAAGGTTGTGAGGAGAGAGATGCATTTGGCCTCAGCACAGGTCAGTCAGTATTCCAGAAACAGCCTGATCAAACAGAGAGTGAAGCCAAGTCAAACACCTCTGGACTTTAGTCTGGCACAGAGAAGCAGAGCTGCAGCCCTGCCGAGATCACACTGCACACAGTCAGTACATCCACTCAGCACACTCTGAAAAGTATAGCAGACTTGTGACCCCTTAAAATGCAGCAAAGTCTACCAGGGAACCCTTATCACAGGTTGCATATTTCCACCAGTGGTGACCACTTAAACTAAAGAGTGGCTTAAGGAGATAAAACTATCCGGTAATTCATAGGAAATAAAGCAAAAATGAGAGGAAAGGGGGTGAAAAAAGTAACAATTCTGTGTAGCAGATACATGTTTTTTCTGTTGTTTTTCCTGTTAATGATCTTGTGATTTCATCCTGCTGTCCTGTTTGGGGGGTCCTGGAAACCACTGCTCTATAGGCCTTGAAAACTAAAGCCCGAATGCTGCACTTGTGTGCTGCTTTAATAAGCTGATACCATTTTATCATATATGATGTAGCAGTATTGCTGTATATGTTGCCTGATATGGGAATGAAATTGTAGTATATGACTGTTTTATTTGGTTGTAAAGTATATTTAACTGTAAAATATTTTACAAAAATGTTTTTATGTTGTCACAACCATAATAACCAAATTTGAAGGATGTATGTTAATGTAAAACATTAATATCTACCAGTATGTTGTACTTTTTCAACACGCCTAATCCTAAATATCTATATTGGTATCAGACTAAGAAACCCAGTATCAGTCTGCCTCTATTTAAAACCATTGCTCACAGATACAGAAATAGAGAGGAGGAAACGGAGGGGAGGGAAAGAACAGGAGTGTAAAAAGCAAAAATCACAGACAGACTGAGACACAGACAAATAAACCACATTACAGAGAGCCATGTCATAACAGGAAGGTCCTTTGTTGTGTTTACTTCAAATAGCCTGCATGTTGTTTGTGCTGCTCTGTTAGTTAGAGTTCCTCATATTGTATTGCACTTGCACAAACAAAAACAATCCTGTTGTGAGGTGAAAACCTTGCATCTCACAGACCGAGCAAAACAGCAAGGCATTTATCTCAATGGCAATGCAGTTTGATTTTATCCAATGGGGCTTTGAGTGGGTTTTATAACACTGAGGGGTCAAAGCATTTTCTCAGGCAGTAGAGGATCCATGTAATCCTGCAGCTGGCCTGAAAACAGAGAAATCACCAAATGTAGAGATACGATGTCCACCTGAGAGCAGAGGAATGCAATGCCCTACATACTGCTTCAATCTGTCAAAGTGGAGGTCATTAAACAAGAAGGCGCATGCACACACACAGCTGATACACTATGCACAGTAGACATCCTAAAATAGTGTGTAATGGAAAAATCTATACTGGTGTCCGGTTATTTCCGCACTGCTGCGCCATGGCCTGGTGATACAACAGGCATACAATAGTCACCGCACACTGTGACCACATGTCATTCTCTTGCCAAGCTGCAGCACGGCCACACAGGCTTTAATCATTTAAATAAGGGCAAGGGGCAACGGGGTGGAAGCTCTTTTGGATGGTGCATTACTGTTGATCCCAGCTAATCCTAACCACTTGTGAGCAGAGGTCATTCAAACCAGAGAAATGCTCAGATGAAACACACTGCGATACAATTTGTACACAAAATGTAACATATACATATCTCAAAATGTCCTGCACAGTTCTTTATGGCTGTTCAGTTCAGATATACTGTACTGTATGTCCCTACTGTATTACTGATCATTGCGTCGATGGGGAAGTAAAAGGCAATTTAACAGTAAACCATAACGGCCATAATGGAGCATAACAACCCTCAGGAAGTCAATATTTCTACATAACATGACTTCTGTTGAGAAATGCATCGGTATTAAGTAGCACATGATTTTAAATGGGAATGATATTGATATTGATTAAATATTTATGTTGAAATGAGAGTGATGTATACTGGTGAGAGATGGAGACTGTATGACAATTTAAAAATTGTCTGCCCTGAGATGACCACGGCTGATTCACAAAGTGATTTATTATCTAGATAGATCAACATACAAGCTATAACTCACAACCTTTTACCAGGTTTCCATGTGTTGCCCTTGAATTGCATTGATTTACATTTACAAATACGGTTAAATTACGTATCATCATGTTTAGTTGAATTTCATCTCCATTAGACTCTCGTTTATTGAAAAGAAACGCACAATGAAAGCAGAGAACCAACATGACTTTTAAGTTTTATTACGTTTTTCCCCCAATTCTTTTTTTTATTAAGGGAAAGGTCCCTGAAGTATGCAGTGTCTAAAAATAGATGGCTGGCTAACCAAACCACATAATAAATGGTGAGTCAATTTCAGATTTTTCATGGGGGAGTAAACCACAGAGACTGGAGTCAGACAAACACTGACTGGGATGATGACAGAGCTCTCATCTGCAACTTGCTACCCTCAGTTAACAAATATGATTCATTCAATTTGTGTGTGTGTGAGAGAGAAAGAGAGAGACAGAGACAGAGACAGAGACAGAGAGACAAGAAAGAGTGTCAGTCGGGTTGCATCAGCCTCCTAAAACTGCAAAAATTGGGCAGCCCTCAATCAAATGGCATGTGGGAGATTACGAGCGCAAACACAACAATGCATACGTGTAAAAATAGACGTGGAGGGAAACACCTTAACCTGTGGACACGAACAATCACATGAGCACAAACACAATTACAGATTACAATCCTGTGGTTTCATGTGTGGCTTGGCCAACTCTGAAACTGGTCCGACCCTGATTAGCAGGAATGGCACCCTTGGGCGTTTCTCTCACTACAGATTAGTTCAAAGCCTCCAGCTCTTACTAGAGAAGAGACAGAGACACGTAGACAGGCAGAGAGCATATGCATGTGTCAGTGTGTTTATGTCTATATGAAGGTGTTTGCAAATGTGGGTTCAGGACTTCATATGCTTCTCCGTGTGAGTCATTGTGTCTGTATCTGTGTATTGGATTGGGTGTGTTGGAAGATTTTTGGATGCATCCCTGTGATGCTGTAAGGGTGTGGGGAAGTATATGAGGGGAGCATGTAGGGATGCTTTCTGGGTACACTGAAGGCAACTAACTGACAAAACACAGCAGCAGCTAAGATCACGAAAAAAACAAAGTTTGACTAAAGAAATCACCTAACGACTGTTCTCCATTACATTTATAAGTGTCCCATTAACACCAGCAATCAGTGCTAAAATGACATGAGGGCAAATGTCTACGTGATACTGAGCATGCAGCGACACCTCCCAGAACTTTCACTCTCTCTCTCTCTCTCATGGACAAACAAGAAACTGTGAACAAACTCACCCTCTCTCTGTGCCTCGCTCTCTCTCACCTAAGCACAGCCAATCACTGAGGGTGCTAATTGGGGTTTCTTAATTCTCAATTAATGAAAGCCACAGCCGCTGAATAGCGCGTGCGATGGGATGTGAGTTGTTGTCATTACAGGAAGGCAGGTGGATAGACGGGCAGACAAGATGTGAAAACAAACAGGAAGATAAAGAGACAGACAGCCAAGGCTTGCAGGCGTTGAAAATGAGAGACGCTAGAGATTACCACTGCATGTGAACAACACAGAAGCCAGACATATGGGGCTGTTTGGTCCCATACAGGCTTGGGAAGTGGTTTGTGCGTGGGTCAGCCTCCCAAGTCCTGTAGGGGATGCAAAGACAGCCACACCCGTCCAACCACACTTGTACCACACTATACACACACAACTATCTTTATAAAGCCCTCAGACAACCTCCTATGGAGTGAAATGCAATGTGTGATTGCGACACGCACGCACCTAGTTGGCACATCCTCAGCCATATGACTTTGGAGCCAATTCACCCAAGGGGATCGGCTTTCCGCCACAAACGAGAGGAACAGATGCTAAAGAAAGAGACACCCAGGGATCAAATTGCATACAGAGTTGCACACGTACAAAAATATGCATGCATAATCACACGCAGACGCACGGGAAGATATATTTGTTGCAGTGATACATCCACATCACCATGATACACAGAAGCGCGGACACACACAAACACAAGCATGAACATAAATAGAGAGGAGCTACAGCCAAGCAACCAAGCTGTGCCTCTCAGTGTCTGTGGCAATAGCATGCTGTCTCATTCTGAACACACATGCAGACGCACACACATGCAAGTACCCACAAACATGAAGTCAGTAAGTAGATTTGGTGAAATGAAACCGACATCAGGGCTGAAGACAGACATAAACTAGCAAACGTACTGTGTGTGTCTTATATATGTGTATGTGTCTGTATGTGTGGATTAAGGAGTGAAACAAAGCAGCAGTAATTAATGAGTGTGTCTATTGGCAAATGTGAGCTTTTGGCCCTGTCAGTCCTTTTATTAATATCAATCCAGCAGCCATTTTCTTTAAAGGAACAGCCTTGTTCCTCTTCTGCTGGAATGCTAGCTGCCCCTGACCCTGTCCTATCTCAGGCCTGTGGTAATCTGTCATTTTGAAGCCTCACAATGTAGGACATATGACCACATATGACACTTGGAAAGAATTCAAGGCAAGAAGCAACCACTAAAGTTGGGTTTCTGAGGTGGACTTAAGAAACTATTTGACACACAGAAGCTAAATGTATGTGTGCAATTTTGTTAATTAACTAATCCAAAACCACTGACCGAACCAAAAATTAGAAGAAAGAATTCTTGCTGTGTAAAACCTTTGGCCCAGACCTCTTTCCCCATATTCTGTCAACAGTGAGATTGTGTAATACGCCTCCCTATCAGGGCAGCTATCCTGGATCTCTGGACACAGCCCCCTGTCAGACACTGGCCTCAGCCCAGCCCGGACCTGTCTGAGTGGCCACGATCGGATGAAGACACCCACCCCCCGCAATAAACTGGCTCTCTTATCACCTCTCGCCCCCTTGGTGTGGCCCTGTCCTGTCCTATCTGCGCTGGCAACACCCTTCTTATCCAAGTCTCTCACCACACACACACACACAAACAGCTCATTACCTCACACATGAGCTGTCTGGCCTTGTAGGTCAGGTGTGTTTTACCTCCTGCATACGTGAAATCATGTGATATAGACATGCAGGGTATTAGGCGTATGTACAAAAAACTGTTGCAGGCATATGTGTTTGATTTTATATGAATATTGTTTTATTGTGTAGTGGACCAGACTACTAATGACGTTTGTTTGCTTACTTTAATTCAGACCAGCTGCAGAGGCCTATAAAACTAATCACACACACTCACACACACATACAGTAAAAACAGAGATGAGTGGGAGTGCTAGTGAAACAGTGCAGCAGATTACCACATTAGAGGAAGACAGATGTTCAAAGGAGTTTTACATGTGGAATCGGTTCTGAAAGAGGGTTTTTTTTGGCTCTGAGAAGCTAACAAAGCTTTTTCTTCACCCCTGACCTGAACAGATTGTCTGGTGGGAAGAAGGAGGAGGGTTAACTGTTCCTATTTTAATTTCTTCTATCTAAATTCTTTCTTTACCATTCTTTCAGTCCAAATTTAGAAGAGGAAGCAGGGAGAGATGCGAGGTGAAAGAGGGTTCAAGCGACATATTTATCATGTTTACAGTCATATGCAATCTACCGCCTGACATGCTCTCTCTCACTTGCTCTCTTTTGCAATCTCTCTCTCACTCCCTCGGCCAGCTCTGCTCTAATTTCCCCCCTCAGCCAAAACCCCTTCGTGTCCCTCTTCCTCAGGATCTGCACTCCTTTTTTCTCCATGCTTTCGACTCTCTCAATTTCTCTCTTATTCATTTTCAAACAATCTCCTTCTCTTCTCCTTTCCTCTTCTCTCCTCCTCTCTTCTCCCAGCACATAAGGCCTGTGTTCCTTAACTTTCCCCTCGCTCTCTTTCACTCTGCTTTCTGCTCTTGCATACACATTCTTTGCTCACTGACACCCTGTTTAAAAAACAACCAGAGGCAGCCAATAAGAGAGAAACAAACTGTACAGTTGCCATCACCAGGACAATCACTTGCTTCTCTCTCTCTCTTTCTCTCTCTCTCTCTCTCTCTCTCTGTTGCTCCCCCACCATGTTTTCTCTCTCTCCAAAACTTACTTAAGAGGACAAACATCATGTGGTGCTGGTAAGAGAAGAAGACACTGTTGTATGGTGACTGTGAGTCTCTGTTAGTTTTTTTTTCCTTTTCTCTATGTGTGAATGCCTGTGTTGGCGTCCAGGGATGTGTGTGTGTGTGTGTGTGTGTGTGTGTGTGTGTGTGTGTGCGTGTGTGTGTGCATGCATTTGAGTGTCTCTCTATTAGGATCACTTTAGCACTTTAATAATTACAAGTCTCCATCCTTGCAGACATACATGGATGCACATACAAACTATCATTCCCATGCACTCACAGCCCCCAGTCATTCCAGATCCAGTTGAGGGGAGGCGTGGGCCCGAAGCAGACTCTGTAATGTGTGTGTTTCTGTGTGTCAGCATGTGTGTGCATGTGACCGAATGTGTGTGTGCAACACTGCCCAACTCACACAAAGACACAGCTTCTTATATGACTCCCAGCTGTGTGGACTTGGCCCACTAGTCGGCCATCCAGCAGCCAGGAATGTTCGGTGTGCAACCCTACTGGAAAGCCCCAGTTACCCACACACACACACACACTCACACAGCCTCCTCTGGATTCAACCTACTCCTCTGAGCAGAGGCAGACAGAGGGACGGGTCTCACCACAAAGGAAGAATGGTTCAAATTCCACAGCTGATACAAAAACAGAGAGGAGTGGGACAGAGCGGAGGAACTGATGTCAACTCTATCAGACCATCCCCCCACACCCACCATCTGTTCTCTGCTCACAGCGTAGGAAAAACATAAAGGAACAAAAAAAGTAGGAAATGTTCAACTCTTCTGGGCATTGTTGGAGTAGCTGATAACTGGATGGCGTTTTGGCTGTCAGGCATACCAAGTTTCCTTCCATGCTTTGGCCCTTGTGTGCTCTATCACATACAGTAACTACAGCGGCCACTGTTCGGCTCTGTAGACACTGAGTGACTGCACTCCTCAGCTATGCCTTCAAGCTGGACTCATCCAGGCTGCAGGTGGTGGAGATATCTGATCGTGTGTTTAACCAAGCAAAGCAAACTAGACCACTGACTCACTGATTGATTACTGTATCACCAAAGAGAACCTGATTAGTAGTAGAAAGCAGACCTGGGCACAGACAAAGACAGTTGTCTAATGCAGACTTTTTCAGAATTTTTCAAATATTCCCACGAGGTACTTACAGTGAGATGATATTAAGATTGTCACAATTTAAGTATTTTAGCATCATTGTTCTAAAGACACCATGCATACTGTATAGTGTATAGATACTTGATATCATAATAACCTTAAGGATTGCCTTTTCCAAAATGTAACACTGTGTGATGTCTCTTCAATATCCTTTTGTGAGTGTGTCATGTTTAACTCAGTATCTATATTTAAAAAGAAAAAAAGAGCCAGAGCACAACAGGACAATAAAAGCTGACATGCCACAAAATAAAACTGCCCCTTTAGGGCAGAAGCCACGTGACTTTTATCAGTGTTGTGCAGATTTTGTCTGCGGTCTGACAGAGACACACCCACATTATTTTATAAACTATAGTTTTTACCCTGGTCTGAGTATTAAACATATAAAGATGAGTGGCGTTATAACAGCAACTAAAATGATAGTCCAATGCACCGACTCTGAGATGCCTTAAGACGTTTCATCTCCCCAAAAAAGCTTAACAAACGCTGTCCGGAGCAGAAGTTAAAAACCAGGCTGCTCAAGTTCAACATGCAAGTTCAAGTGCAAAACTGTGAGCAACCCAAACTAACTGAGCCGTTATGCAACCCCAGAGTCCATCTATCCACATGTGGTCTGCTGCGTTTTGTTGCGAGCATGTACAGTTTCCATCACAAGTTATTAAAAACATATGTGTGTGCAATAATCCTCCTACCTTTGAAAGACATTCACCACTGGAATCAGCTCAGGTCTCTCTCTCTCTCTCCACTCGACGTCCGCTCTCAGTTCACACCTCTCCGCTGCTCTGTTCCCTTCACTTTATTCTGGGCAGCGCTCGTCTCTCGCTTCTCCCCCCATTAAACTGCAAGGCACACACAAACACATGCGATCACTTCAGAGCATTCCTCTGGATGACAGTACCTAGTCGTAACTCACATGTTTTAACACTTGCTCCGCTTCAGCCTGGACTTGCGCGTCCTCAAATTAACGGCGTCTGGGTTAAACGCGCGTGTTTGGTGAAGATCTGCCAGAACTGACAGAAGAAAAACACTCCCGACTGTTGCAGCCGAGAGACGCCAGGAGGAATGTAATTACATGAAGACTGCTGCATATTGCAAAACCTGCAGACATGCTCTTGTTTGCAGGCCCCCCCTCGCTATTGTGCTCTGCGATCTGTCTGGGCTGTTGTCCGCCTGTGGTCCTGATGCGAGTTTTTTCCACGTCCCTTTGTTGTTTCTGTCACACCTACAAGGAGGGAGCACATGGAGGAGGGGACCCTTGTCTCGACTTTTCTTTTGTCTGTCTGTTTGGTTTTTTGTACACAGCAGTGCTGCTCGTCATGGATGGATGAGTCTTTTTTTTTCTGAAATTATGATTCGATACTGACTTTACATCACAGACGCACGAGGGATTTTTCCACGAATTTTTACCAGCTCGCATGCATTTCATCCTCATCACATCTGTCTGATCTCATCTCATCTCCAGTGATGTCCATTTATTTGATTTGTTTACTTCAGATATTAAAAATATTACATCCAGTTTGCCTTTTGTTCTACCGCACCCTTCTTTGTATCCCCCCCGTCTCACCAAATTTTCTCGCCAGAAGTTTAGTCCTCGCTAAGGAGTGAGCTGACGCCGCTGTCTCTGTCTCTCTTTCTCTCTCTCCTCTCCTCCCCTTTCCTTCTCTCGCTGTCTCTCCCGAGCGGTGGCAGAGCCCAGTTATGTTTCGCTGTAGACCAGCCTTCACCCACAGCACGCCATGCGCCTATCAACGAGCGCAGTGACGACAGTCTCATTGCTAGTCACCAGTGCCACACCCATCCATTCATAAAGTGGAGAGAGTACCAGCCTCCAGGCCGGACAGTGAGCACGGTGAGGAGGTATTGAAATAAGCATTATATTCATGTAGGGACTGATAAACTAGCTATGATATTCTTTTAGAGACTCATCTGTCCCATATGTCTCATATTTGTGCGACTCAGATTTTGTATACTTATAGTATTTAGTACTTTATGACACAGAGAACATTACTGTGATGTTTGACTTGTCATACCATCTTAAGAAATTCTATTATCATGAAAACCTGCATTTTTTCAGATACCTGTGCAAGCATGTGGTGAAAAACGTGGCAGCTGTCCCCTATAGTATACACTATCTATATGAAGACCTACAGTATAGCCTGTAACTTAGGCAATGTGCAGTAATGTAACAGTCAACATAATTAGTTAATTGCATTGTATTGGGACACCTGTATAAGTCTCACACAATAATTAATTGATTAGTCAATGGAAATGTATTTCTTTAAGCAAAAATGCCTAAAATGCATTGTTTCCACTCTCTCAAATATGAATATTTGCTTGTTTTCTTAGTTTTCTATGATGGTAAATGAAATATCTTTGGGGTTTGGACTGTTGGTTGAACAAAACAAGAAATTTGAAGACATCCCCTTAGGCTTTGGGAAACTGTGGCAGCCGTTTTTAATTGTTTTCTGACGTTTGTTGGACCAAATAATCAAGAAAATAACCATCAGATTAATCGATAATAACAATATTTGTTAGTTGTTGCCTTATCCACAAAACAATGTGACACATCATGTACCGTAATAGCAATACACATATTTACATGGGTTAATATAATGTGAAAATTCACAGGAGGATGTTCAGTCTTGTTCAAGAGCACTTCAGTAGGGCTGATGCTTAACACCTCTAGCTTTAAAGCAGGTCCTCCTTGCTCGGTCGGTCACAATGCTGACTTCATCATGTGCACCTGCTGAACCTGCCTGTGTTTGTGCCTGTCGTGTATAATGTTTGCATAACATTACACAAGCCACAGTGTACACTGAGTTGAATACATTTTTACACCTTTGTTTTTATCCTCACAACTACCCACGCAAGTCATTTTGAAACTATTTGGGTGGAAGTAAAATCTATTGTGTAGTACAGCAGGTCGCTCCCTCAGGGAGGATGCTGACTACAGCCATTGTTCAGTGCAAATACTGTACTGTACAGTAGTTCTAAGTAGAAACTATTAATCACCAGTCAATCATCTGCCGTGTGTGTGTCCCATTTGTGTTGTTTCAGACAGTTTAGTTGCCCAGCTTGTGCTCAGTCTCCTTAATGTAAATAAAGAGACATTTTATAAATTCAGGGAAGATTAATTGTTTTGAACATATTCTTAAGTGGTCAAACTCTTCTAACACTGGTACCCAAGAGACGGGCAGTAAAACCATAGCATCTCCTCTGGAACTAACTACTTACTGGCATCATGAATGCCGTAATGGGAGCATATAAAGCTGTACTATTACTTCTCCTCTCCAGGAAAGTCTGCCAGTCAGTTTAGTTATAGTAGTAATCTAGGTGCTGACATGATGCTGCCTTTATTCTACACCCATCTCAACGGTATCTTAATTAAATCGCTGGGACAAAACGTGGTATCATGATTTATAATTTGGGAACAACAGCACAACATCCCTCTGTACGGGTTCCTTTGTATGGAGGGACTTCTTCCGTTGTCACCTACTGACAACAACCAAACAGCTTGTGTGAAGCTTAGAGACTGTTGGTGTTTTCAAGGTTTTGCTGAACTCAGTTATGGAGATCTAACCAAATTACAAAGTATTAAACTTCCACAAGCAGGGACAGGATGGCGATGCACGAAATGACACAACAAGAAAGAAAAAACTGCACTCTAATTCAGTCCTCAGTGTCGACCTGTTTATATGAGCTGTCAGAAAAGCATTTCAGCATCAACCGTCATCAGCATTTCTAAAAAAAAAAAGAAAAAGAAAAAAGCTGTTCCCTGTGTATGCATGTACTCTGTGTGGAACTTGGCAAAAGCATAAATGTCAGGCAACTGAGGGGCTGTGAGAGGCCCCCTGTCTCTTGCAGATTCTCTAAGACTCCTGCTCAGCCAAGCATCTGAAACAGCCATTGTCCTGTGAAGGGAACGGAGTGACCTGCCCGGGCTTGCTCCTATCTCAGCGTGCATCCAAGTCCTAGGCAACCGTCCTGCGGCCAGCCGGCATGGGAGTCATCACACATAAACACAGATGCACACACACGAATATAGGTGGAACATCGTGCTGTAGCCATGACACGGATACCGTTGGGATGAACTACTACTGCGAATGCTAAAAAAATATGCCTAATTTCTATTCTGCATACAACATTTCCTGAGTTTTGCTGACGTACTGTACAATACACCAAAGGTCATGTGACTGCATGTATTCAGTCCGTCCACTTTTCTGCTCTCATTAGGCTCTTTGTCCCCTCTCTTCTTCATGTCGCACACAGGTGTACCGAACTTTTATCTCAAAGTGTCTTGTGCAGCACTTTTCCATTGGCAGTGTCCCCTGCTATAGCACCATTGATGCAGCCACATGGGCACAATAGGGGCATAATGGGGGCGTCCACATGGTTCACCCCTCTCTCTGTCCGTCTCTCTCCTGAGGGGGCAAACTGCTGATCCCAGGGGTGTGAAAGGCCTGCGTCGGCTGAATTTCTACAAACAAACACAGCACACAGCACTCAACACAGACACATACAAACACAAGCGCAGGCACACACATAAACAAACAATACAAAACTCACACACTTACACACACACAAAACGGTGATTTTTGTCCCCGCTCAGATCGATTTCACTCAGCAACTCTGTATCGCCACTGTGGCATGTGAGGAGCCACAATGGCTTTTGACACCAGCCATCGAATGACCACAATGACATCTAACTTTGGGCGCTGACTGACCACAATGGGCCTCTCTTTGCCTCAGAGCCTCTGCTATTCTTCTTCCTGATCTCTCAGACAAAGCAGTGTTACAGAAGTACCAATTGAGCTTGAACAATCGCTCACAAAGGAGGCACTGACTTGGTGTTTCCAGCCCTCTTGCCAACTGTAGCGCAGTCTGAGCAGTGTGGTGTGAAGGTAAATTGGCATCATAAGTAGCCCTGCTCAGAAAGATTATTACAACATATCTTTGTAGCACAGTTATTGATTTGTAAACAATTATTACATGAGATTTACAGTGTCAGACTCAGGTTAAGTTAGTTAGGAGATTATATCCATGATATCAAATACCAGAAATATGAACTGTCTCAATACAATTCAATATTACTTATAACTGTGCATACCAGAAAAAAAGCTGATTCCAGGCGATTTCAACAAAGACTTACTGTTTTTATGATTATGAATGATTGTAGCATTATTTTTTGCCATCTTGTCAGTAGAACAGTTCTTAGATGTTCTACTTTTATTTATACAGTGACAGTCTGCTTTGAGGTGTACATTTTAACTTTGACATTATTTTTAATATTTATATTTACCTAAATTGATTCAATTTAATTTAATTCAATTCAATCTAATGTTGAGGACAAAAGACAATGAAATGTAGTATGCAATGTGTCTGTCTTCTACATTTTCATTGTCTTTTGTATGTTTGTATGTTTTTCAATTAAACATCAGAGAGCAATGCAGGAAATATGAAATTAATTACTCTGAGTCAGAGACAGCCATCTCTCCCCCCAGGATTCTGCTGAGCCAGGAAGTGGTGGGTCACTAGAGTCCTACATATTACTCAACTACAGGTCCCTAATCAGGTGTTCTAGGAATTGACAGTTTGGAATAAACCCTCCCCACAATCACTACAATACCCTTAGCCCCCTCTTGGTGCTCTTTTAGGGTTGGGGGTTTGTCTGCTATGTCTTCTTATGCCATATGTTTTCTGTATTTATGTGTATGTATTTACAGTATGTTGTGCATTTTTATGTGCTACCTTTTTGCATTTTGCCATTGTGTCTCAAACAAATGCTATTTGATCCCTCATGACCCCCATCAGGTTTGTGTATTACTTTTCCTATTTCGGGGATATGTTGTCCATGTACATATGCACACTTTGTGCACGTGCAAATGTTTAAAGACCTCAAAAAAGCAGGTGTGTGTGTAATTCTTTGTGATAACTGAGGGGCCAGGTGTCACTTTGTCAGTGTGGACAGAGAACAGAGAGAGGATGACGTAACCCCTACCGTGAGTTCATCCTTCAGTCTCTCCATGCATCCATCCATCCATCTCCATCAAGGGGTACTGTCCAGTCCTGGACCAGCACCATCCCAGTTTTGGACGCCTGTCCTCCTTGGCCCAAACTCCAGGCTGTCTGTGTCCCTCCCGGGTGTCACTTAGGTGCTATGAATAGACACTGGCGTATGCTCAGTGCTGTCAGCTGGGCATTGGCACGTGTGGCTCATGTCAGCACGGCCGTAGCGCAATGCTCCCAACTGGCGTCACTGCACCGACAGCACATTCGGGTCGCCATGGAAACAGGGACGAGCACCACTACCTCTGCCCTGACATCCATTGGTTGTCGTTTCCAGACAAACTGATCTCTTTCACTCTTTCTATTTCTTCCTGTCTTTCTTTCTATCCCTCTTTCTTTCTTTCTTTCTTTCTTTCTTTCTTTTTGTTTCTCTGTCTCTTGTTTACGTGACTTATGACGTGCAGCAGGGAACTGGAGGTTTGAGATTCTATCCAGGGGGCTTTATATTCATGAGCTGTTAAAGTCTTTGTCACTGTTGTTCTCATTGCTCTAATGAAAAATAAAGGAATACACCCATGAACTGATCATATGTGTTTTTATGCATCCTTTAATATTGTGTGTTTGTTGTTTGTTTGTGTGTGTGTGTGTGTGTGTGTGTGTGTGTGTGTGTGTGTGTGTGTGTCTGTTATGGTTTCCTCACTGGTGAGTCAGTGGCCAAAACAGGAGTTTCTTAAGGTCTTCCAAGTACATGGGGACTGTCACGTCTCTCTTCTCCTCTGACTTTCTCCCATAGCCAAACTTCTCTCTCTTTTCCTCTCCCTCCATCCACACAGGCATGCAATGTGGGAGTGACTGGCCTTAATGGATGGGTGTGTGAGTCACCGCGTTTTTCACGGAGGTCCAACAGCTTTCTCAGGAGAAATGGGCAGATTGCAGTGTTTGTACTTCTGCTCCATTTACCACTTTTGTTTAATCACATGTCGTTTACTGTGTCCTGGCAGGCAGGGGGCCAGATGGGCGGAGGGGACAGGTACTAAGTTAATAAAACAAAACTAAAAGACAGGAGTTAATCGGCAGCTGCATCCTCTGCCCAGTACCGTGGTTTTTAAGTTTTTAAATCTCCTGAGAGAGTGTGTATGACACAGGTTTCTATCAAAACAGTAATAATCCTCCTTTTCTTCCTCCAGCTTTTCTTGTTCTTCCTAAGTATTGTCATCATGATTAAATATATTTTAAAATTTCAGCAAACGTCTTGTAACATTTCCATCATACAGTAATGTCTCCGAGGGATTTGGCATTTCAAGCTTTGTTTTTATCACAAGAGTTGAGTTCATCTATTGAAACTATAGGGTTATTTACTGTAATAGGCAGACAAAGCAGAGAACAAAAGTCCAACATAACAGTCTGAACCAGAGGCAAGACTCACTCTTTTTCAGCCTCGCTCTCTCATACACTGTGTGTGAGTACTGATACATGATACCATGACGCACACTTTTTTCAAAGGAGTCAATTCTATCGCAGTCATGGGAGGCTTAAGTTCATGTCCAGTGAGTTTAGCAAGAAAAACAATTAACTGACAATAATTAAGTCAGAGCCAGTCAGTTGAGGTTTGAGCCGCTCTGACTTTACTTCTATGGGTCATTGTCTGTATAAGGTCATGATTATGTGGGTGCGTATATGAGGGCACACGTTTAATGGGTGTGTATTTGTGGTGCATGCGCATTAATGTTGAGTAGCAGAACAGCTGGGGAAAGTGTTGGGTAAAGGGGGTCAGTAGAGCACGACTCCAATTCAGCTTTTCTGATGTGAAAACTTGTGTGTTTGAGCTTTTAAGAACTAAATGTATGTTTTCTTAACTAAAAAAAAATAGAATTCTAATAAAAAGTAACTGCTGAATCTTTATCTTAAATACTTCATAACCAAAATGTTTTTCGTTATGTTATATGTGTGGCAGAGCATTGCTGGAAATGAGTAAGCGTGCTGAGTTACCATACCCTGGCATGGAAAAGGTTACTCAAACAATGATAAATGAAAAGCATGCGCTTGAACTAGAGCCTCCTTGACCATGATGAAAAAAGTTACACTTTCTCTGAAGAATGAATTAGACATTTGATACATTTTCACTAAAATGCCTCGTCCTTGTACTGTACCGTCATAGACTGAACTTTGCTTAACTTGTCAGAACAAATGCTGCCTTGATTAATGAACTCCGATCCAACTACCCCCCACCACCAGTAACACACACATGCACACACACACACACACACGACACATGCACACCAGAGCTGAACTGAAGACCCTCTGTTGAAACACAGCAGGTGCTTATATGAAACTGCCTTCTCTGTGGCAGCACTGTTAGGGTAACATTAAAAACCAACCAGTTTCACTTTTATTTTACCTACCTACATTAAAATGTAAGAAAAGAAATACTATTACAAAGTTTTTTTTTGCCACAGATTTTTAAAAATGCTAAATGCACCTTTTTTGTTTCTAGACTGCAGAACATGGTGCCTCTCAAGATGATTAAAACGAGTATTTGTTTTGTATCTGTTTTCCATTGGTGCACCAGATAACCTCTGTGTGACGTCTCTGCAGTGTTAGTTTGCCTGGGCCTTCTCCATAGCTGCCAATTAGGAATGGTGTGTGTGATCTGAGGTGAATGCCAAGTTGGTCGACTCATACTCTCTCTCTCTCTCTCTCTCTCTCTCTCTCTCTCTCTCTCTCTCTCTTTCTCTGTCTGACACACACACACATGCTCATGCAGACAAACAAAGAACACACATAACCCAATGTCTGATGGAAATGTTTATGTATTTTGAATTCAGGTTGTGCCCTGAAGAGGCCCATTCATCTCTTTCATATTAACCCTATTAGCAGAGCACTGACAGAGCACAATGATATGGGTTGCCAGGATATTGCTGTTGTTATTATTGCTGTGACTCTATTTTGAGACTCAATAACTCTCTCACCCACACACTAGAAGTAATGAGAGGGATGTGTATGTGTGAGAAAAAGAGTGGTTGGGAATTAAAGGCAACCAAATTTTGATCCATTTCATAAAGCAGATGTCTAAAATTTACCATCTTTGAGAGTGATCTATTATATTAGATTCTATAGAATAGAACTAACCAAAAAAACATCTAGTTTTGTCTCAAATTAAATACATAATTTTTTGATGGTAAGAGAGCGAAGGGTGCGAGATGTTAAAAACAAGTTATCCCAGATAATTTTACAGTAATCATCACTGATCATATTATTATAATGAAACTTTTATAATAATAAATATCTGCCAAAACTAAACCTAGACTGAACACATACAGATTAAAAGTTTGCACAAATACACACACACAATTGTACACAGACACACTGATTCAAATCTGAGACAAGACTTTATTTGGAAGACTGTCTGGAAAATGAATCCATCGTCATTTGAATGGTGCCATCTGCACATACAGCCACATACACACATGGGCACAAACGCACACACACACACTAACACACACTCCAGCGTCAGCACATCAACGTCAAACAATCCAAACAGTGCCCAGTGCTAGGCAACCATGCCATCCCAGTGCAGATGGCAGGGTCTGATCATGTTTATTTTACTCTAATCTAATGCACTTAAGTCCCATTGCCTACCCGTGCCTTCTAAATGACGTTACTGGGGATATGCAAGTTGTGTGTATGCTATACCTAAATGGTCCACTTAACCCTGTATTTACTTCCCATTTTTAACAACAGTGGCAAAATATCTGATAAAACAATTAATCCTGGAGTCAAGGATGGCCTCATGTCCTCTCTTCTGATTCAAAGCTGCACCGCCTGAGCTTGCCTGACAGCGGCGATGCATTTCTCCCCACCTCCAATGTATGCCTGGGAGTAGAATAGGCCATCTCTGGCATCCAGTACAACGGCGCTATGCTTCCACATCTGACTGTGCTGCTCATTCCATGGTTTGCAGCTTCCTGCAGCTCTCATCTGAGGATGAGCTCTCTCCTGCTCATCCATTCCTGTCCACTTCTCTGTATTGCCACCCTTCACCTATCAGGTGCATGGCTAAAATGTGTGTGGGACAACTGGATATCCATGGATTGTGTCTCTTATAGATAGTGGTGTATCTAGGTTTCCCTAGGTGACTGTGTGTCTGTATTTTTAAAGGGTTGAAAAGGATCCACTAAGCACTCTCTGCTTTCGAGGGCTGAGGTAGTGGTGTGGCCCTGATTGGGGTACTATGTAAGGTTAATCAGACATGCTTGCAAGTGGTGGCAAGGCAGGGCCACTACTGAGGAATGGTGTCGCACATTTCTGTGTGTCAGTGTAATTTAGAGTGTGTTATATGGCTCAATTTGTGCCCATAGAACAAAATTACAGCCTGTAACCCAATGAGTCTAATGACAAAGTTGTTTATCAACTTATTATTCATTACTTTTTATTTAAAGACCAACATGCAGAAAATCTCTAATGAATTTTGAAAGATCTTGAATGTTACTGAATATTGTGTGTGTTAAGATCAAAGTAACTGGGTCATTAGAAGCATAGTGTTGACATACCCAAACATGTTGGAAACCTAAAATTAAAAATGAATGAAATGTCAAATCTTTTAACAAGACTTTAAACAGCCTTTTCATTCAGAATAATTTTAGTCTGACAACATGGTAGATGTACCCTTATCTTTCTTTCATCAGCGGAGCCTCGGCATGTCTTCTCATGAGCTGTGGTTTCCAGAGAGGATTTGAGAAACAGTGAGTCAGTCAGCGCTGAATGTTGAGACATTTCCCCTAAATCAGGGGCCCACATAGGCAGGAAGGGTGGATTGTCCTGGCATGACATGTGTGGGTGTGGCTTTCCATGGTACAGCCTAATGATACACAGAAGCTGTGGCTGCAGAGGTGGGTGGGTTGGCATGGCTCAACTATAATCTAGTTCATAGCAATAAAATAGATCAACCCCACTACACCGCTTTCCACCCATTTTTGTCATTGGTGGATGAGCTGCCCAAGTCGTCAGGCCACTTCAGTCACTCCACATTCCAATTATCATATTCACCATGACGAAATCACATTTATTTACATACCCTTTCTATCTTCTACTTAGCCTGTTCTACCTGCCATCATACCTGAAGTATTTCTGCATATTGTGTTGCATGCCATTTGTCATGTCAGTCACATAATATAATTAAAGTCAATTTGAAGTAAATTATTTAATAACCATCCTTAACTACTCCAAATATTACAAGATGATTGCAACAAATCTTAATTCAGTATCAGTAGTTCACAATATAGTTATATATTTATTTATTATATTTAAAGGTTTAAGTTTTAAATGACAATACTGGACATTAGATGAGTAGCTTTCCATTGTGCCCAGTTTGGATGAGGATTAATACATCCATCAATGCATAAGCCTGGATATCATTTTGAAATATTAAATACCAGTGCCAATACTGTATACTACTACTATGATGTCATTATGAATTCCAAAACAATAACTTTTTCAAGACCTTATTTTAAAGGGTAAACCTGTTTTCATTTAACAAAATAAACCAAATTTCCCATATATAAGTTCATATTTAATGGTGTCTTGACACAGCAGTCATAATAGTCTACAATGAGCAAAACTATGATTTAAAGTGGCTATACTCAATATTTTTATATTAACAAAATCAATGTCAATGACAATGTGAAAACAATAATACAATAGGAATGGGGTCGTTCGTAGTAATGAACCTCAAGAATTATCACCCAAACCTGCAGCTCACGGCTTACAGAGCTTTATAGCAAATTTCAGCTTATTGTTTAGCTGTCCGGCCCATAACTTTACTGTTTTGGTTCATTGTCATCACTCTCATAATGTAGTTTTCAGCCACAGCAGGAAGCTCTAAAAACCCACTACAGTATACTCTACCTGTGCAGTACCAAACAGCAGACAAACACAGTTAGCGACCAGCTGTTAGCAACTAAAGAGCCAGATGTTTCCCTCAGGAGTTGGTAGAGACCAAAAACAGAGCTAAAAGAGGGTGAATATTGGACTTACATTCATCTGGTGGACACAAAAACAACTCCAAATGAATGATAATGTTCCTCCATAACTGTTGGATGCGTAAATAAGAAACTGTTTGCTATATCAACTTAAAAGGTGATAATATGTCAATGTTGTGTTCACAACTTGTTTCAGCTGCTCCAAAGTGGCCAAAAAATCAGTTATTGCAGGTTTAAATGAGAAAATATCCCATATAGAATAAGTAAGCTAGACGAAGAATCTCACCAAGCATTAATGCCTGCTTCTGGTGATTTAATGATTCAGTGTCAGTTTTTTAATGCTACAGAAACATTTCAGCCAGCGCTCAAAAAAATACTTAAATTCAATACTCAGCCCTAATGTGCATGTAACAAGTAAAGTGTAGTTATTAGCATTGCACATCAGCTTTATTAGCAACAGCATATATAATGTTTATGATATACTATAAGAAAACAAACTGACAAATGCTATTTCCTGATCATTTGCAAATGTTATTTGACCTAGTTCTGGTGTGCACCTCTGTGTTTGTCTGCCTTAATGCCATATTTGCCTGTCAGTCAGCAGTGGCAGTTTTTCAGGTCTGTCAGTTTGTAGCACCCCCCTCCTTCCCATTTCAGTGTGTTTAAAATGGAAGATCTATTTATACAACATGTCTGCGGGAGCTGGTTTCCTGGTTGCTTCGTCAGAGAGCTGGTCTGTCTGTGGCAGCAGGCTGGAGGGGCTTTAGGCTCTTCATCCCCCCTGGTGAGGCTCTATCCCAGCAGGCTTAGTGACACAGGCCTAGGCAGCTGCCACAAGGCTGGATGTGCATGGGATAAATTGCTCTTTCTCCACCAGAATAATGAAGAAGCACACAAACAAACAGCCTAAACGATATTCATGCTGTGGTACTCACACAAATACACATACAGATACAGATACGCACCACACCCGCCAACACGTAAGGTCATACGTAACTGGTCCTGATGGATGAACTTGTATTGTGGCGTGGTATTTGACAATCCGGACTTGGTCGATACCCATGGACAGTTTGGGTTGTGCACTGAATAAACTTGTCTTGTCGGCTATTCACTTTAATAAGAAGAAGACACACGCCTTAATAGCTGGACAACTGAATAAAATGCCGGTGCCTTAGTCATCCCATGATGACTTCTCTGAGGGCATAATTCTTATTCATATTATGGTCAGTGTTTTTCTCTGTGACTTCATTAAAGTGACACATCGGACCACTGGGGGCCTTTCATTGAAGGTCTTGCAGAATCTATTTTTGCCTTGTCACTCTCATTAATAAAAGATTTCAAAGTGTCTACCGGGGAATATGAGTAGAAGAATGTTGCCATTATTACTTGACACACATGCATCCACATAGATTCACATCCATGAGGCCAGTTCACGATGAGGTCTGATCTCCCCAACACTGTGTGCTCAGCTGTGTGTAACACCTAAGAGCCGACTATTGACAAGTATTGTAGCAGTACACAGCATGAGTGGCCCCGGGGCTGTGTACGGGACTACAGCGTTGCACAGAACTATTGACTTAGTTAACAAGGAATAAATGACTGCTGTTGTTTGTCTCATGTTTTTCTGAGAAAAGTGATGTCATATTCCTCTTTTCTACTCAAAACCCTTTCTTTGACAGGCTCTTTCACTCAGCTCTGTACCTCCTCTGCTCTCTCAATCCTTTGCTTGTTTCGTGTATCACTTTTGACCAACCTTTCCCTCCCTCCGTACTGTTCCAGTTAGTTATGTAATCCATGTGTGTCCGTGTCATTTGGGACCTCGTATTGACAGCTTAGTCTTCCACTGACCCTCTCCAGCCAGCGTAGTTAGCCACCCCACCCCAGGCAGCTGGGAAGCACGACACAACATGACATACTGAAAATGATTGATTCCATAAAGACTGTGTGTGTTCATGTCACTATAGCGCATGTTTATGCTTTACACTTGACCTGTCCATCAGCAGACATGACTGTCAGTTGGTACCTACCAAATTTAAGTTACATAACCTGACATGTGTGTGGGTTCAAAACAGTCTTGTCAGTTGATGTTATGTGACCAGTGTTGACTGCAAACCAGAAGACTAGAACTCTGGGATTTAATACAAGCTTAGCCCTAGACTGACATAAAATCACGCAATTCCTCCCTGACCTGATTCTTCCTATCTTGTCACAGTAAGGTGGGTGGGATTACAATGATACCTGGTTGCCTGTGGTGAACTAAAAAAACTCATGTGGCCTGTGATAATCAAGACCAGATTTTGTAACAATACAGCTGAGTTGGCAAGATTTGTTTTCTAGGTCTTCATGTAACTTTCTAAAACAGCAAGGCCATCTGTTTCTACTGTTGCTCCACTGAAGCACTCTATTTATCAAACTGAAATGCATGTTAATTATAAACATAAGGCATAATCAGAAAGCAAGGGTAACGAATACATCATAGACACAGTTAAAAAAAACACGCTTCTCGCCTCAAATACAGATGTCTCAGACTGTAAAAGAAAATTACAATAAAATAAAAATACATGAAAGTGAAGCTCTAATTATACATTGAAGTCTGTCACATGTTAGACTGTGGACATGGCAGGAAGAGAAGAGTTTATGCAGAGGCCCATGTTTACTGGCTGAGTGTCATGTGTCCTGTGGTCTGCACATAGTATCACATCCAAATGTGGAGTTTCTCAAATAGTCTGTATTCAGTCCATAACCTTTTAGGTAACTCCACCTTACCCTCTAGTGAACTCTGTTTGCATTACGCTGTCATTGCCCTGCTCAAAAACAATTAACTCACAGCCCCACCTATTGGTGCATTTGTGAAGTGCACAATTAAAACCCAGACACAACAGCTTTCTTTATAAAAATGTTTACTGATACGGTTGTTTGGAACAATAATTATGTCAGAAAGAATAATAGAATATTTTATTACTTTTTAAAGCTACATTCACATACATGTAAACATCTGTACTTAAAATATTTATAGAAACTTTAACACATTACTTTTGCATTATTTTGTTAATGCTAATCTCCTTCTAACCTTTGTAGGTATAGAGACAGAAATGCGTCTCCCAAAAAAGATCTCAGAATCTCAACCTGACCCTAACCTGGCCACTTTTGACTCTCTGGGTCACCTTATCTTTCCAAGAAACACTCCAATATAACAAATTCACATTCATACACATAGCCTTGATGAAAGCGAAGTCCTACGACTGTGTGTAGCGGATAATCTCACTCAGGTCATAGCCTGTCACTGCAAAGGCATAACCATCGCCGTCACAGAACTTGGCGCCACAGATTTGCGTGTCCGTCACACACTCATTGTGCAAATGGGCAACCTAAGAAGGAAAGAGGAAGACACACAGTTCTCATAAAATCATCAAAAATCCTCCATTCTGGACTTATTAAAAAAATAAGCTTTGTATTCTGTTTTAAGACCAGTTACCTCCACACTGTTGGTCTCTGGGGTCAGTGTCAGGTGCCACACCCTGACTAGAGAGTCTTCAGCAGCAGACAGAAGCTAAAGCACACAAGCAGATGGTCACTTAAAAGAAATCCAGAGGTATGAGATACGCCCAAAGGCACTCATTGAGAACCACCTGAACATGATAAATAAACTTAATAATTTAACTAATTATTGTTTGACTTTGATTAGAAATCTATGAATCCCTTCCGATTGTTAGCTGTGTTTGCCTCTTCAAATGATATTAGGTCAACACAATAAACTATAAAATAAAAAATCTTTCTTATCCATGTGGTTTACACAACTCACCAGCCCAGAAAAAGGAGCAATGTCCAGTGAGTATATCCAGCGAGCGTGGGCGTTGACCTCAGCATGGAGAATTCCCGTCACTGCCTCATAGAGACGGATCTGGCCTGTGCCGTAACCCGCCACCACTGTACCTTTCCACAACTTGACAGATGAGCAGCTCATACTAAGAGCAGTGGGGAAGATGGAGGACCATTGCCATCAGGGCATAAAGGGAAAAGATAATGGACATCAGATTAGAGCAAGGAGGGGAAATGAAGAAGAAACAAAGGACAGTGGAAAGTAGATAAGTAGATAAGTAAAACAATATATGAAGAAGAGAGAGGAGTTTAAGGTTAGTGATGATGGAGTTTCACCATAGGTCACTCATTGCACCGCTTTACTTTAGCTCAGTTTTACATTATACACCAAAAATGACTAAACAATAATACAACCAACTTCTTACTCAAAGCCAGGGATCTTGTTGAGCAGCTGAAATTCTTCCCCAGCCTTCCACACACACAGGTTGCCCCCATCATCTGCACTGACCAGATCAGCTATGCACTCCTGAGGGGAGGGAGACAGCAACAGAGCAGAAGGGATTATGTAAATCATAGAATGGTTGTAGTTCCTAGAAGTATTATATAAAGTAGTGATTTATTTAGGTGGCCTGTCATTCATGGAAAAGTTAGAGCTATCCTGTATCAACAAAGCTTCAGATAGAAAGATCACAGACAATGCATACACTGAACAAGCACACACACGCCATACCTGGCTGCCAGAGCACTCCGAGGCCATGTCAGTGATGGACTCCTTATGCTCCTCCAGGACCTCAGACAGGGTAATATTACTGCCTTTACTGGGAACATCAAATACTAGAATTGCACCAGATGAAACACCTAGAGAGAGAGAAAGAGACAATAGATGGTAGAGTGTTGCCCTGTATTTTGAATATAGGTATAAATGTATGTCACTTAGTACTTACCCACACATATATAATTCTCCCACACTGCCGATATCCCTCGAGCAAACACGGCCTGAGCTGGGACACAAATAAGTTCTGTGAGTGCACTAGATCTGATGTAAAACTCTGGATTAACACTTTTCTCTCATACACAAATGTGTGATTGCACAAATATGGATAGATGAACATGTGTATAAACGTGCAGGCAAACAAAGCCAGCAGTATTTATGAGTAAATCTGACGAAGCAGAGAAACACGTTCATGTGTACAATGTCTTTACTGCCATTTGTGATTGTGCAGATATAATAATGTGGGTGTAGATGCCTGGAAATTGTTTATTTCATTATAATAATCACGTCCTCCCACTGATGTTTTAATTATGTTTGTGTTATGAGGATGGATCAACTGCCCTGACACATTTCCAGGAAGAACAAAGTATACCTGTGCCATATTGTATTGTATAATCAAAGTTTTCATTGAGTTTAACAATTGAGATAAGTCAATCTTTGAGTCCCTACATGTGTAGCAAATCCACAGTTTAAATGTAAGTTTACCTGTAGGTGTTTCCGGAGTATCCAGTGCATGCCAGTACACCATGATGGACCCATCAGATTCGTACATCTAGAAAAAATGGATTTATATGAAAGTTAAAGACTGCAAAAAAACATACATTCATACTTTTGTTTAGGTTCATATTTAAATAATACTCAACGAACACGCTGCAGTCTGGACCCCTGCACCATCATAATATACAACCACAGCAACTATAAGTGTACAAGTAGCAGAAGTAGCAGTGCCTCCTCCAAATGAGGCGACTGCCAATGACTGCAGAGAAGAGCAGATGCACACAAAAACTCACCTGGATGCCTTTCTGAGAGGTCACCACCAGCAGATCACGAGAGGGCAGAACACAAAACGCAGCCTGTTACAAGAAAACACAGGATTTCTTTATACACATACAACCAAATGCATATACAGTATGCCAAAGCAAAAGACAAAATAAATGTTAAAATTCACCCTTTTGTCTTTGTCAGCAACCAATTAAAGAATGTAGTTCACATTTTTTTCATAAACTTTCTTAACTGCTTGTGAGGTGGTATTTTCTATTGTTTTAGCGCTGTACTCCAGCATACTGGATTGGAAATTAAACAATGACTATGACTATGTGCTTACACTCAAGGTTAACAGTGTTTGAGAGCGTTCGCACCCATACTGGGGAACAGTGTAGGATTTGCATTATACATATTTAGGACATTGTAGCAGGGCATTGACTACATACAATATACAAACAAGGAAGCCAATAAGTTTTTATGGCCAGTCGTGCTCTCCAGTGTCTGCAGATGTCTATGGGTCACAGACTTTAGCAAGTAACTGGCATTCAATTAAAGTGATTCTTTATACTGTATGATAAGTTTATCTAAAGATGTTAACTTGTCCAATTACTTTCTGTCCCCTAAAATAAAGGAACTGTGTATAAATGGGGCTACAATTCCTACTATGTTCATCTGATTTGAATACATACACCCTCAAATTAAAAAGAGTCAGCACTTATCCTCAAAGTCACTGTTTCATTTCAAATTCAGTGTTGGAAAAATATCCTGTCCTACCTGCTCTCACTGCTCCCAGCAGTGTAAAGAACACATTGCAGAAGTTGCACTGTGGGCTGACCTGCATGATGAGCGATGTGCTTGTGGCGACATTGGGCTCCTTGGACTGCAGCTGACGGTGGGAATAGTTGAGGCCGTCCCAGGAGGCGCTGACCATGTTGACCACGTTAGCATGGACCACCGTGAAGTAGGTGAGGCGCCGCGGGGCGATGCGCAGCACGCCGAGGTTGTTGTACAGCGCCGACGCGCTGTTTTTGATCTGGATGCTCTTCTCTTTGTGATACATCGAGCAGCCTTATCTTAACAGCGCAGTTTCTTGAAATGGCAGTGCGTGATCTGGTGTCAGTCTAAGAGAAAAAAATAAAGGTCACCACAATTCAAGCCCAGCAATTTCATTAAAAACACGCACCGTTATTTGGCAGCAGATGGCAAAGCCAAACACTTAACGTTAGCAGCAAGCTAGGTATGTTAGCGACTAGCCAACTGCAACAACGCAGCGTAAATAACATGACAAATTGCACACACTCTTGCAACAGACTACATAACAATCGTCTCCGCTTCCATTGGTGCTGTCGTGATCGATAATTACATATAAAGTTAACAGGAACGCAGCACTTTTCTAGCTCTTGTTAGCAACAGGATTACCTCCGCGTCCTCCGCAGCCATAGAGACAACGCCACCTCTACGTACTACGTCATCCTTGCGTGCTCGGTTGCCGAGCAACCGTAGACTGAGGAACAAAGGGAGGTAAGGTAAACAGACTTGAGATCATAATGTTATAACAGTGATTATTTATAAAAAATAAAAAAGTAACCTATACACGGCGGTGTTGCGGTCGAATGGTGATATGTGTAACAAGTTAGCCATTTTAAACGTGTATAAATACCTAAAATTAAATGATACATGTATGATTGGCCCTGGGTATCAAAACACCACGGTGAAGTTATGCTAGTTTTACAGAGGAACCGTGTGTGAAAACTGCTTTTTATGCTTAGACTCCGAGGTCTATTCGTAACACTATGTTTAACCTAACTGAGCGGCGCTACATATGTTTTCTAGCGATTTATACATGAACTGCAGTCTGTACTAGTTAAGACGTATCGTAAGTTGTAATGGTGTCACGCGTTTCAGTGAAATCACTAACTAGCTCGTGGTTAGTTAAGACCTTAGGAAGGACTTTTAAAAACACCCAGCAGTGTTTTACATACAATCTCAGATTGAGATTTACATACAGTCTCAGTAATAGATCTAAGAATAGCTGGTGCAGCCCAGTCCAAAACACTTGCTGACCGTAGCCTCAGTTTGTGCCTCTCACACATAACACATTATCCAAACTCTAACGACTTTCATTTGCATTGATGATTCAAAGCATCAAAGTTCCCATGGAAAAATGAAAGTGTCAAGTTTGATCACATCCACCAGAGTGTGCTAATGTTTACCGTATGCCATTTTCAGAGCAATATGCCAACTGATTGTTAAATTCTTTATTTTTTTGCCCGGTAAACATCAAACTTTTCATCATCACAAACGTCTTCGTCATTCATGTTTTTTTTCTGTCATTTGTGTTTCACATTTCACGCCAGCCTCAGAGCCAAGATGCCTCGCTCTGCAGCCAAGTCCCAAGCTGACAAGCGTGGACGTAGGTCTCCTGTCCAAGTGTCCACACCTCCAACGCAGGGCCTGGAAGTGGACGATATTATCCCTGGTCGCTTAACTCAGGCCCAATGGATGGACATGTTGATCCAGGAGGATGCCGATGAGACAGTGGGGGAGATTGTGGAGGAACTGTTGAGCAAGGTCATGGAAGGATGTTTCAAGGTGTACATTGAAAGACAGGTAACAACTGAAAAGGCGTATTTTTATTTTGATTTCACTTCAATGGGACATCATCTTACTGACTGACACTTGAAGAGAGACCAATAAAAATATTTATATTGCTTTCATCCATTTCAACCACACATAATACATGTACATATAACATCCATGATGTTGCCTGTCTTTGCCCTTAAGCTAGCACCTTTCTCCGCATCCTGGGCCAAGAGCTACCTCACACAGATTCTAGAGCAGCAAATCCTGTGCCGAGATGAAGGAGAAGAACCAAACGAAGCATCTAAAACAGAAGACTCAGAGCCTATGCCAGCAACTTCAGACCCCTGGGTTCAAGGATGTGTGCCTGTTGTAAATGCTACCCCTCGACCTCACCCAGCCTCACAACAGGTATTATTAATGTGTCTCTTCTGCAAGTCTTCTCTTCAAATTTCAACCGAGAGGTTATCTGTATCCATATGTGCAGTATATCTATATCTCTATCTTTGTTTCTCACAGGAGGCTGACATTGGCCAGGTCCCAGTACAAACACAGCCAAGAGTCAACCAGCAATGTAATGTTATGGCTCAAACAAACAGCTCTCCAAAGCAATTTGAAAAGGAAACAAGTCTCAGGAGGTCTGTCAGTGACAAGCACTATAAAGTGCTTAGTCCTCGCTCCCCACCAAAAGTTGCTCGAAAGAAAAAGCAGCAGGTTGAATTAACTCCAAAGCTTGTTCCAGGCAAATTGCTGCCACCCCTGTCTTGTTCAGAAGAAAAAACAAATGTGGAGGGTAAAAATAGGACTCATTCTGTTTATAACCACACGACAGGATCATTATATCAGCATAAGGACTACCAACCCATACCTAAGCTTGATCCCTCCAGCCTGCCTCGACGCTGCATCTTTCCTCAGTATGAGATTGTGGATAACAACTACACAAAACCCAAATCCAAGAAACCAAGTGGACTATCCAAACTAGAACCAAGACATAGCAAGCAGCAAACTGAGTGGACAGTAACCTCACTGAAGCCACTAACCAGCTCCAAGGATCCGTCAGCAAAGTTTCAGAGGAGAAATGAGGCAGATGTCTGGCTGAAGAAATTGTCTCCCACTAGACATGGGAAGGAAGCGATGGTGTCCTCTGGGCCTCTGAGGCTGGACACAATGGCCAAGGGTGTTTCTCTCCTGGATCCCCAGAGAGTTGACGTCACCTCATACATATTGAACCCTCCTGCCCAGTTTACCAAGCTGAGGCTGATACGAAGTGATGTAGCTGTGCCACTGTTTTCAGTTGATCAGGTTACCACAGGTCCACCACCTCAGGTCACCCCATTGTTTCAGTCCAAGAGCTGGGACAACTGATTATAAAGTTTAGTGACAATACATGTCTGTATCTGTATTTAGAGCAGAATGAGCTATATGTTAATGACACAGAAAGATCCTGTTGTGAAAGATGATTATATGCGTTTTTAAAGGATTCTGACTCAATCCATTTTTCCCTCCATGTATTTGTTAGCTACTCTGCCTTTGCAATACAGTAGTGAGTAGTGATACACTGTACATGTATAAAATACGGCACCTGATAAACTGTGAATACAATATATACATTGTCATTTCTTTGATATTAATATATAATTATAATATAAATAAAAGGAAAGCTGTGTGTTCTAATGCTTTCCACTCAATATAGCAAAGACAGAGATAGATAGACCTCATATAAAAACTACAACACTATGAAGTTAGGAAATTGGATTATGGAATATTAAGATTGGGGTAACATGATCATAAAGTTGAATCAACACCTCTCTAAATCTGAACATTATAACCTTCATGAAGGATTTGTTGCAGGACTGTTGTATAAGACTGCACCAGTTTTAGCTGGGTGTACCTAATAAACTGGGAACTGAGTAATATCTGCAGCTGCTGCAAACATCTGCCATTAATGTGTAGTGATTTGAATGAAAAATATCAGTAAAAACAGATAAATGTGATCATATTAAATTTGTTTTATCATTATTTTTTACTTGCTTTTGAAGTGTATTTACTGCATGGGCATTTTTCACTGTTGAATGCATTAACATGTAAGGACCCTGTCCCTGACACATCACCGGCTGTAGAGCACCAACCCCACGCACCATACGGGAGACTGCTCATGCAACCTATCTTGCTGAAGCCGACCGGACGCTCCACGAGCAGCGAGCCAATCACCACTCACCCGCGCCGCTTCTCCACCAATCAGGGAAATATTTTGCTCGGTAGCATGTTTAACTAACCCTGTGCACATGTGAGAGCGCAATGAAGGGAAAGTAGTGTTGATCAAAAGCGTTCAAAACATCAGATTTATCATCACTTTGAAAAGCAGACGAGACATGAAGAAGAAGCAGGCAGTTGCAGAGGTAAGACTGGCGACATTCATCATGATTTCAGCTGCTTGGTGGCTCACTCAGGGGACACTTTTACTCACTGGTACACGGGTGTTGCTTGCATGCTGTGCCTACAATTTTGCAATTACGTTACATCGGTATGTATCTGTATGTAATTAATAGAAACTGGATTATAACAGCTACAATCAGTAATACTTCTGATACAGTCGCACACCGCTCATTAACAGATCCGTAATGACTTAGCCTAATGTTTATATCATACCTTGAATATTCTGATTCCTTACTAATAGTATTGGGCATGTTAAAAGTTGGATCAAATAAGCTGATGTTGTGTTGTTATTTTACAGATGACTCCCTCAGACTCCCCTCGTGAGGAGGAGGAAGATGAGACTCCCGTTAAAGCCAAAAGGAGCAAACCTGAAGAGGCCGGAGGGGAGGAGGTGGTCTATCACCCGGTGAAGCTGTCCCGAAGTGATCTGTACAGACCTCCCACAGCAGAGGAGCTGAACCAGCTGAAAGAGGCGGAAAGCCTGTTTCACTGCAGCCTGCTCAAAATGCAGGTGAGACTTCTGACTTACTGACAGGAACACAACAGAGAAGGAAAAAGGTGTTAAGTCAAGCCATGTAAACAAGAACCACACAAGCTTTCACACACTCCTAGTGAATGTCTGTAATCTATCACCAATAACAGATGGAAGAGCTGCTGAAAGAGGTCGCCCTGAGTGAGCGCAGGAAGCAGCAAATAGATTCCTTCATCAAGACGGTCACCAAGCTGCTCCAGACGGTGCCAGATTCAGCAGAGGTTGAGGTATGTAGTACTTCAACTGTAAGAAAAGCTTTGTGATCGTGCATGGAGGCTCTACTCCATCCATTCTAATCACACACAAACCTGTAACCACATTTCTTACTCAATCTCTCCTTGTGTTCAGGTAAGTGACCTGTCATGGCTGACTGGTGAAGTAAAGGTCCCTTTCCTCCTGGTGCCCAAAACAACAAAGGGCAAGTTCCACATGGCACCTCCTGCTTCTATAGATCTGATCGGCAGCTACCCCCTGGGCACCTGCACCAAACCCCGCATCATGGTGGACCTGGCTGCCACAATCCCAGCTGTAAGTCACCTTCTTCTTTTTTTTTACTATTATTATTTCAAAACATCACTTGAAGCCTTGAGAGCAGTGTGCTATTATCACGTACTGAATGCAATATGACAATACACACATGAGATTATAAGAAACGCTGTTGTCTTCTGTCTGCTCATCTCCCTGTTATTAGGATGTCCTCCACCCGAAGGACGTCGTGAACCAGAGGTATCCGAGGAAAAGGGCTCTCTACCTGGCAGGCCTGGCCCAGCATCTCGCATCCTCCTCTGACATTGGAACCACGCGTTATTCCTGTCTCCATGGGAATCGACTCAGACCCGTCCTGCTGCTGACCCCTCCAGGTATTTAATTTTTCATTTACTGCAATGTATTTAATTTTCATCGTATGGATCAGTATTTTTCGGGGGTTATGATCGTGAGACAAGATGTGTTGTGGTGTCCCATCTTTCAGGTAAAGACTCTTCCGGCTTCACCGTACGTGTTCATGCTTGTCCACCTCCTGGATTCTTCAAGCCCAGCCGTTTCCACCCCCAGAGAAATAATATCCGGACAGAGTGGTACACCGGATTGCAGACCTCCCAGCCTGGTGAGATTGTTCGTTTATACGGCTTGTTCTTAAAATATTATCCCTCACAATGATCTTATCACCTTCTGTCACTTTTTCTCTGACAGTGATCATATGTATATTCAGGACCACAATTGAAATATCACTTTCATCAATTTCTTTTCTTGTTTGTTACAGAGAGCAGCGAGCCTCCCACTCCGCATTACAATAGCTCTGTTCTGGGGGATTTACTGCCCAGGGCTCACCTCCAGTTCCTCTCTGCTGTCAGCTCCCAGTGCTCAGCTTTTGCTGATGGGGTGGCTTTGCTCAAAGTCTGGCTTCGCCAAAGAGAGCTCGACCAGGTAGGAGGCTTGCAGTGGCTCTTTCACTTGTTGCACAGAGGTTACTTCCTTCTTTTTTACATTGTATTTTTTTATTATTCTTCTGACACTGTTTATCTCACCTTACCTCTGTATTGCTCTCTCAATGTCTTATAGGGCACCGGTTGTTTTAACGGCTTCCTGGCTTCAATGCTGTTGGCTTATCTGCTGACCACTCACAGAATCAGTAACACCATGACAGCCTATCAGCTTCTTCGAAACAGCTTGAACTTCCTGGGTAAGGAAATGTTTATTATCTGCTAAACCACAGTTTTTTGATAAACGGTAATATGATCCACGGCATGATTACAGTAGAATATCTTGCGACTTACCCACCTCTCTTACCAACCCTCAGCATCTGCTGACCTGACAATGAATGGAATTAGCCTTGCCAAAGATCCTGACTCTACAGCTGTGAGTGGTCCAGCTCAGATTTAAAACAGTAAACCTGTGCCTGTAGTTTATTCACACTTTCTTTTACCTCCTAAATTAATCATTATTCTCCCCTCTTTCTTGTTTTTTTATTTTCCCTGCAGCCATCTCTTGCAGAGTTCCACAGTGCTTTCCAGGTCGTGTTTGTCGACCCTTCGGGACATCTCAACATGTGCGCTGACATGACCGCTTGTACCTACAAACAGGTAAATACTGTAAAAACAAATGTGTTCAGACAAGGTCATTTTTCACTCGTGATAATAAGCAACATGTTTTGACCGCTTTCCGATTGGTTCTCAGCTGCAGCATGAGGCATCTGTGTCGATGCAGTTCTGGGACAACCCTACAGTGGATGGGTTCCACGGCCTCCTCATGACCCCTAAACCCATGATGAGGACAAGCGACCACGTGTTCCAGTATGGCTCTATTTATCAGATAATGCACCAAAAACTAATTGCATCCAGTCCCACTTTTATGCAGTACATAAGCAGCTTAGTTTTACACCACCTCTTCAACACACATCATTTTCCACGGTCTATGATGTAACACATCTTCTCCGTTACAGACTAAAGATAGTTTAATTAAAGACACCTTCTCATACACGTAGTTATTGTCAGGGTCTTTAATGTCCATAAATAAAGAGGGTACCGGAAAAAACCTACTGCTAGCTGACATCACAAGTGTTAGTTTTCCTTTCAGAGCAGAACTCTTTCACATTCTGTTTGACCTCCCATCGTCATCCCGTCAGCTGTTCTGTTTTGTGCTTTTCATCTCCTACTCAGGTTATGTGAGCCGGTGAAGCTGCAGTCCAGCTGCAAGAAACTCAATCTCCTCAGTGAGCTGATGGACCACAGCGGAAATTATGTCCACACCGCGCTCCCTTTTATTCTGTCACTGCTTCAGCGAGGACTTGGCCAAAGGATCCACCTCCTCACCCACTCCCTCTCTCCTGACCCTGAGGTGGGAAAGATTTACATTCAGGGGTCACAGTCATCCACGTCTGACTTACTCAAATGGCAGAACGGGCACACAGATTTTTCAGTGCTTAATTTCATAATTAGTCTCAGCTACTGTTAACAAACTCCTGGTTGAATCAGCACTGATACTATTACCGTAACACTATATGCTATGATGTTTTTCACTCAAAACAGTTTGAAAGTGTCTTACAAAGGAGTCAAAAATCAACACTCATGTAAATATGATTTGCGTTCTTTAAATCTCTGAATTTGTTGAACATAATTTTTGTTTTTTTCACAGTGGTCTGTGGAGAGTGAAGCCCCAAAGCACAAAGCCCAACCTCCCCTCTCCTTTGGTTTGCTCTTAAGTCCAGAGCTGGCAGCCTCTGTCCTGGAAAGAGGCCCACCTGCAGACAGCCCCAAGGTAACCTCACCTGTCTCTATTTTCTGTGCGTGTGTGTGCAGTGTTTTATTTCTTATTTTTCCCTTTGGGTTGAAGATTCGAGGTCATTTTACTTTACTCTATTTGAGTGCAATATCAGAAGTGCTACAAAAAGAGGGAGCACATTTGTATTGTACTGTACCATACAGTATTTTATTAGTGAAGAATTATGAAATGTTTTGTAGACTTGTTTCTTTATCATTTGTGTTACCATGCTTTTGCAATCATTCATTATTAACAACAGTGGTGTTCCACCGCTAGGCGGCTGAGTTTCGTCAGCTGTGGGGCTCTCGCTCCGAGCTGCGTCGCTTCCAGGACGGCGCCATCACTGAGGCTGTGCTGTGGGCTGGAGAGAGCATGTGCCAAAAACGGCTGGTCCCCAGACAGATCATCACACACCTGCTACAGCTGTATGTATTTTATCTTAAGAGACATGACAGACATCACATTAATACTGGTAATAACACAGTGGTTAGTTTGGTCAGTGAGTGTCTAGCTCTATTGATAATACAAATATTCAGTATGCTATCATGGTAACAAAGAAACAAACCAGTGATTTTTCTTCTTCATTGTTTTTTTTCCTCCTGATTTGTAGACTACTGTAAATAACTCTATTTGAAATATGTGTTTGTAACCGCCAGGTACAAACATAATACCTGTGTAAAGGTAAATGAGGCGTATGAAAGACTGCAGCTTGATATACTGTAAGCAGCCTCCACTAGACGCTTGTGTATGCCTGATGTTTGATGCTGAACGCCAACGATTTGTAGTCACCATGGGTTTACTCAGATATTGCTGGCTCACTGCCCACTGTTTTAAGCCTGGAGTGTCAGCCATCAAGTCAAGTGAGGTGATGAGAATGACTGGGTTCACTACATTAAGGTATAGATAAGTAATTGACTGCAGCTCAGCTCACAGCAACCATTGAGGGAAAAGTTTGTAGCATTATTAGTACCAGCATACAACATATAAAGAGTGGGAGAGTACCTGCTCTCTTAATAGCTCTGCCATCTCCTCATTCTCCCTGGCTCTTGTAACGTCCAATCAAGGCGTCTACCTTACTTGCACCCACCACCACTGCCCTACATTAACCTGTTATTTGTATAGGAAGTAAGTGTACATCTCCATCATGTAGGTTCATGCAAGTTATGCATTTCTGTTTACAAAGATCATCATGTCAACATGCTCTGGGCTCAGTCTTGTACGCATTGTTGCAAATGTTTGTCCCGCCTCTGACAGCAAAGACGGCAGTGACACCCCGGGTACACACAAATAGTGTCTCGCCAGAGTGGCCAGTTTGGGGAATCTTGGTCCATTTACCCTCCACCAGTCCAGAGGGTTTATGTCCAGTGAGGGAGCAATGTCTCTCAAGTAGTAATCTACCTGAGCCTCAGAGTCCGTGGCATAGGAGGAACTGTAGTTGTCTCCTAGGAGCAACATCATGGTGTTTTTGGTGTCACTTCTCATTTGTGAGGGCATGGCCACCTGGCTTATATCAGGCGTGATCAGGGTCTCCTGCTGTTCATCCTTCGTGCCCACAGTAGTAGTTATCACATCTAATTTTGAGACCAGTTCATGCAGTTTAACCTTTGCAGCCAATCTCCCCGTTGGCGTCAGGAAGCTGAGATGTTTGTGACGAGGGTCCAGCATAGAGGCAATCAGAGCTGGTTTGGAGGCCAGGTCATTTGAGTCAACCTGTGGAGCAAAATGAAATAACATTGATAGAGTTGTGTAAAGGGGATGCAGATTATTTATCTTTATCAGTATCAATATTGTTGTTTGTCAGCAGTTATTCTACTAAAATCATATACAGTATATATACAATATATTTCAGTCCAAGCATTAGTGTATGCCTACCTCCATGTGATTTCTAAGTGACTTCTGAACTTTCAGCTTGAACTCGGAGACTTGTTCAACATCATTCTCTTTTGGCACAAGGTGGGTCTGAATGAGACTGAACGTGATTGGGTAGATGTTTGAGATGGATACCTCCGTTTCAGCAGATATGACTGTCGTTGCCCATTTCAGCGTTGCCAGCACAGGTGTGAAATTCTCAATTATTTGCCAGCAATCATCCTCAATCTCAAGTGTCTGGGCTTCCTGTCTGTGGGTGATTGTCCGATCGGAGAGCACAGCTTTAATTGCCCACCGTTGCTCGAGCAACCGCTCAAACATATCGCAGATGGTGTCCCATCTAGCTTTGCTCGACTGGATGAGCTTGTGCTGTGGCAGGCACATCTGAACCTGCTTCTGCTCCAAGGCCTCGCTTGCCAGCAAGCTGTGACTGAAGTGCTTGACTAGTTTCCCTGCAGCAACAATGATGCGGACTAGATCCTCACTCAGCCCATCACTGACTGCTAGCTGCAACGTAGTGGCAAAGCAAGTGGCATAGTCCCAGTTGACATGGGCACAAGCGTGGGCTGACAAGATGTCCTGTGTGTTGTTGTGAACACATGCGGTCACTTTGCCAGCAATCCCCCAGGTCTGCACGGTGCTCAGAAGCCTCTCTGTGACACTGTCTGTAGTGGTGTGGCTGTCTGATGGTAGCTTGTGTGTCTGCAGCACAGCTGACCTCCCCTGCCAGTCCTCTGTTATGAATGAACAGAAAACTGAAATGTACCTCTGAAATGGGAGGGCCGTCCAGAAGTCAGCAGTGAGAGCCACTTTCTCCACTCTACCCAGCTGCACCACAAGCTCCTCCACCTTCTCATGGAAATGACCCTCAATAAGGCGTGTAATATCGCCAGCAGATGGCATTTTATAATTATGCACAGTGTATGCAAGCAGCTCACGAAAACCATCACCACTGACTACATTGATGGGGAGCATGTCCTTCTCTATCATCCTGGAGATGAGTTCAGTCACCTCTGCATGCGTTGCCAGTGACACTCCGTCATTAGGCATGGTGTCCGGGTGCTTGTTTTTGATGTGGTACATCATGCTGGTGGTGCTGCTCCTGTACTTCAGCTTTGTGTCGCACATGGTGCAGTGGACCTCGTCGTCCACTTTGATGAAAATGTCCCAAACGGAGCTCCGCTTCAGGCGCTTCCTCTCCCCGTAGTCCCGCTCGGTGGGGTTGGCAGTCAGGTTCATGTTGGGTGACATGATGGCGACCTGCATGATGTCCGAGTTAGCGGCGCTCTCCTCCTCGATGCACTGAACGGTGCAAATCACCGGTTTCTCGTCCTCGTCTATCAGAGGCGTGGTGGACGGATGCTGCCTGCTCATGTGGTTCATCATGGAGCTGGTGGCTCCGCCGCAGTACTTCAATGTGGCGTCACATTTCATGCAGCGGACGAAGTTCCCCACTTGTTCAAAGCAGTCCCACACGGAGCTCCGTCTCCTCCCCGTGCGCTTCATGTTATGTGCAGCTGGTTAATGTCTTAAATGTATATTTCTTACGTTAGCAAGCTAGCTAATGTTAGCGCCCACTGTCATCGCAAAAAAATGGGTCCTTGGGGTAATAAAAAACAATTCGTGCCCTGTGTCACCTCGACATGCCCTGACAGAAAGTGACAGAGAGGCGAGTGCAGGTGTGATTTTGTTGAAGCCTCGTTTTTTATAAAGAAAATAATATATTTATTATCCACCAGGCATGCAGATATCCCCGAGTCCAGCCTGCGATATGTGGGGGCGATGGTGGATGACGTCATCAAAACGGGAAGTGAGGTAAATGCCAAATAGTTGCGATTACATTTTAATTTATTTTAATAGACATCAAATTCAACTTAAAAATCATATTCTATTAGTTTTCAATAAATTTCATCGACTTTATGTGATGAATATTCTTGTATGGAAACCCTGAACTTTCTTTGTACAGTTCCTTGTACAGTATTTTTCATTGCTTTTTTTTTGTCTTTTATTTTGTGGGGTGGTGAGGGGCGTTGTGTTTCTGTTTGAATGCCTTGAAAACCTTTAATTAATAGCGTAATTAATTTATATTTTTGTTCTTTGTTGCCTGAATTGTTATAATTATTATATTATTGCTTGTTGTTTAATCACATAAATGGTGTAGACCACCAGTAGTGGGGGTGTCTGTGTTGCTGTTCATCACTAAATGAATATACTCTGTAATAATGTGTATGAGCAGCATGTGTCAAGGCAAGTCAATTTTATTTATATAGCCCAATATCACTAATCACAATTTGCCTTGAAGGGCTTTACAGTCTTCTGCACAGCATACGACACCCTCTGTCCTTAGACCCTCAAATCGGATAGGGAAAAACACCCCCCACCTCCAAAAAACAACGCTTTAACGGGGGGAAAAATAACCGGGATGGACAGACATGCAATAGATGTCGTGTGTGCAGAATAAATCAACAACAAACATCACAGTGTATACAATTTTGAACACGAAAATGTAGATTATAGAGCAAAAGTCATGAGTATAGATCCAGGAGGACACTGGGCAACTTTAGGGGTTGCCTGAATAGGTAGGACCTGAGCCACACCACCTCCTCTCCACCATGGAGACTTAGAAAGAGGACAGGCCACACAAACGCAGAAAAGGTCAGCAGCATTAACACAGATAGGGGAGACAAACAAACACATGGTGGGAGAGAGAGAGAGACATGCTCCATGTGTTTGACGTATCTTGTGCTCTTCAGGTGCCGAGTACTGGAGAGGAGGAGAGTTTACTGGTGGTTCAGTCCTACGATGACCTGAGCAGAAAACTGTGGCGGCTGGAGGGTCTGCCTCTCTCCATCACAGCAGTGCAAGGAGCCCACCCTGCACTCAGATACACACAGGTAAAGCCTCGTTGCTCTTATCAGGGGGCTGCTCTCATTAATGCAGTGGTAGGCAGTAAAATGTATTATTTGAAGTACCGCCTTAATGCAGCTTCAGTTCAATGAGCTTTTGTTAAGTTATTGATAGCTGGAATTACATTTGTAAGTTGTGAATTTGGCTTTATGACAGTTTTAACATTTTAGCTGTGTCTTGCAGGTCTTCCCCCCTCTGCCACTGAAGCTGGATTATTCCTTCTTTGACAAAGAAGCGACTTCCAGATCACTGGTGCCAAAGGAAGGCAAACCCTGCCCTGCTTATATCACCCCTATCACAGGTTAGTGTTTCATCCACCAGCAACTAATCAAGATGTTGTTAAAACTTGTTTAACCTGTTGAAATCTGCATCTAGACTTCAGTAAATTTCTGGACTGTGTTCTATAGAAAATGTTTTATGAATTTTCACTCTCACTGAAACATAACTTCACTTGATTTCGCTTTTCTTTGGGTGGCTACATGTGCGTTCCCCATAATTTTTTTTACAAACTGCAATGATGACAGGTAAAATCGCTAAACAACTGAGTTACAACCCATGTAGTCAAAGCAGGAAAATTACAGCCACTTAACCGAATATTTAGCTACACAAACTGGTATATCAATGTATCGGTAACCCTGTTATTGCAGTGATCTGTCACATGGAGGGGAGTGGAAAGTGGCCTCACGACCGCCTCGCCATCCACCATATCCGAGCTGCCTTCCACATCCGCCTGGGAGAGTTACTCAAGAAGCACCATAATTTTACGTGCAGGCCCTGTCCCACACACCTGGATGTCTGGAAGGTATATTTTTCTCGATAATGTGAAACAGTTTTTTTTGTAATCTAATAAGTTTGTGGTGTGTCCAGGCAAGTTGTTGCCACAGTTTTTTTTAATCGTAGTTCACAGTATTCTGTTTTTTAATGCTGTTTTCTTTCCCGTTGTTTATGTATCCAGGATGGCTTGGTGTTCCGCATCCAGGTGGCGTACCATCGTGAGCCTCAGGTGCTGAGGGAGAGTGTGAATGCCGAGGGGCTGCAGGTTGTAAGGGACAACGAGGAGGCTCAGGCTCTGGAGATGGTCACCATTCACAAGCCTCTACTTACAAGCACATTGCACGGGTAAAATTAACAGTAACACAAAGTAGTATCTCTGTGTTTGTGTGAGCAAGAAGGATTGTAGGGTTCCTATTGGTTCCCTCAGTCTTTTTTTAACCCTACACTTTGCTGTGATAAACACAGACATTATTATTTGTGTATAAAAATGTGTTATTTTTGTCTATTTCCTGTTTCTTCATTATTTTGCTCCATCTTATACATTTCATCTTGTTGTTTGTAGGTTCCAGCAGCAGCACCCATGTTTCGGGGCGGTGTGTCGCCTGGCCAAACGCTGGCTGGGGGCTCAGCTCTTCAGTGAAGACGTAACGGAGGACACTGCAGACCTGCTGGTGGCGTCGCTTTTCCTGCAGCCCGCACCCTTTACTCCCCCTGGGTAACTACCGCTTCTACTTTTTTAATAATCTATCCATCCCATCAGTCTCACTTGTGGTTTTTTTTTTCACTTCCCTTTGTTCGTTCAGTAGGTCATGTGAATGAATTTCTCTGTTTTCCTCAGTTCTCCTCAGGTCGGCTTCCTGCGTTTCCTTCATCTGCTTTCCTCCTTTGACTGGAGGAACAACCCGCTGGTTGTCAACCTCAACAACCAGCTCACAGGCAAGCACTCTCTCTCACACACACACACACACACACACACACACACCTTTTCCCTCTGTGTCACACAAACAAATCCCCTCTGACCTCTTTCTGTTTACACACCCGACATACATTAACATCCTGTTCGTATGCATCCCTGTTTCAACGCCAAGTCTGATTGTTGTTCACCTCTCTGTCACGTGTAGCCACCGACTACACAGAGATCAAGAATGACTTCATGGCCTCCAGGGAGTCTCTGCCTGTCATGTTTATAGCTACGCCTAAAGACAAAAAACTGTCTATGTGGACCAAGCGAGCACCAAGTGTACAGGTCAGTGGACACACAAATAAACAAAGTGCACAACTCACACAACCACACATTTAATACATTAGCACTCAATACTGAGTTTTAAAATGATTAAATATTACAATTGGTCAGTAAAAGGGGAAAAAGACTCATAAGCTTATAAGTTATTTTTACAGTGTTTGTTTTTGTTAGACTTGTAAGAGACAGAGAGAATCACAAACAACGGTGTAGAAAAGAGTTGCATGTTCTCGGCAGAGAGCAGTCACATAGTTTCCCAATCCTGGAGCCTTTCCTTAGTGCACACTGGTCTCCTGGATCACACTGAAAAGATATGAAGAAGCCAAATTAATGTAAGATATTGATTAAAGATTAATATTCATAAGTAAACAGTGATGTCTCTGGAAAGATAATAAATGTATTGCTCTGAACAGATTGAACAGATTTATTTAGAAATTGAGATAATTCCAGATGGACTGAGTTGTTACATTACGTACCACAGGCAGATAGCCATGCTTTTTTCTTAGAGCTGGAAACTGGTTGTTCTGAAGTCTTTCCAAAACTTCATGTAAATTGTTGATCTAGAATTGCAGAAATGTTATGTATTACTTTAATTAGCATAAAAAAATAACAATAAAAACATTATTATATATTATATTATTATATTGTTTCATATTCTGGTGGTATTTTAAACAACATTCTGAAGAATTTTCACCTGACAAGAATGTTTACATCAATAATTATATCAACAACCTTCAAAACTTCCTGAAAGCACCACTAATGTTTTTGGGAGACCATCAGGTGTAGCTCACCAGTTGCTTTTCATTGCCGTCCTCTGTCGCAGTGAAATAAGTTAAATATTTTGTGTTGTATTCCTCTGTTTGGATGTGACCATCGCTGTAAAAGAGTCCAGCGGCACACAGTAGTGTACAGAAAAGGCACACACACCAGCTTCCCATGGTGCGTAGCTGACCCAGATAAGTTTCCTGTGCTCGCCCACCTCACTCCCCCTACAAGCCCGACATTAACGCTGAGCCACTCCCAGCATCCTCCTTTATAACGGTGGCCGAGGGCAGGAAGGTGCCCTGCGACGTCTTGACAGAGACGTCATTGTGGGCTTAATTCGCCATGCCTAATCACACTGTTCAGGATGATTTCCATTTTACCATATCTGTTTGCTCGAGTTGCATATATCGGTTTCTTATTGAATTCACATGCGCACTTCACAGACTTCCAAAACTGAAAATGTGTTTCAAAACAAATAGCTGAGGTGAGTTAATGATGCTGGTTCGGTGTGTTTTGTAGTTCAGTGCCTCTGAATGACCACTAGGGAGCAGATTGTGATGGAGTGAACTAGTCAACAGAATGAATATTTGAGTTTCTCTCTGGATACACAAGATGCTTTCTGTCAACAAAATACCTACACGACCACGACCTCAGAAATGTTTTGCACATATCATAATTTATAACTGAACCAGAACAAGATGGCAAATTAGTTTGAATTATGTTCTGCACTGGTTATAATCTGGTTCATTCTGCAGGAAGAAAGTCACTTTAATTATTTAAGTACCTTTAACAAAAGCTAAAGGGACAAAAAAGCCTTTAAATCAGTACATAATAGTACAACTAGGATGATAATGTGGTGCAATTTCATAAAGTACATTTATGGGACAACTTCAAGCATTCTCAAAATGACAAAGAAACAAGGTTCTTACACTTATTATGTAGTTATCATGCTTGATAGTTGTTATGTAACTGATAAGACAAAGATTAATTAGTGTGTGCTCTGCCAGTATGTTCAGTTACCTCATCAAGTCATAATTACTGTGTTTTCATCCAGCTGTTTATCTGAGTGACCCTTTGCACTAATGCAGTAAACATAAGTGCGTGCTTTCATCAGACTGGTTGAAACAAATACAGTAGGCGGCTCCTTGTAATACTCTTCCAACAATTGCTGGATATTGCTCTATACAGTGTTGTTCATGTTGTTATTGCCTTATCGTGTTCTGGGAATTTGCTTATATTCCAATACTAATGAATAGCTGTACAACCACAACGGTGGTCTATAGATCATATGACATGTCAGAATATTTTCAGCAGGAACGCTTCAGGATGTCCAAAGCTAACGTCTTTAACCATCAAATGTTATATTTTGGTTGTGTCCTCAGATGCTGCAGCGTGTGGTGATGGTGGCTGCAGAGAGTCTTAAGGTACTGGAACATCAGCTGATGGACGGCGGCCAGATACAAGATGTCAGGGTTGGTACAAAAAAAAAGCGCTTGAAAGCTCTTATTCACTCACCACTCCATTGTCTTCATAAAAGGCCCACTATCTGAATGAATTATGATTCCGTATTTCAGCTGTGTGATTCACTCATCTGTGTTTGTGTAGGTGGTCATGCGCCCTCCCCTGGATGCCTACGATGTGTTGATTCACCTGAACCCCAAGCAGGTTCCCCTGCTGGGCCAGGCAGTAGACCCTCCCACTGTCACCTTCACCAGGGGCGTCATGACTGGCAGTGTGGCCCATTCCGGAGGGGCCCTGCCTGTCATCGACTACAACCCCGTGGCCCTCTACTTGGCAGAGCTCAGAGTGAGTCTCGTCTGTTTGGGATGTTAAAAGGGAAGGTGTGGTGCTAATAACGCCGTGTTGACACAGGATGTGAGGAAAGCTGTGTATCAGGATTTACGCATGCAAGTTGCAGCTCGGCTGTTCAGGCCAGAAGTATATTCTACGTGACGTTCAGCAGCTTCCTGACAATAAAAATTAATTACAGAGAAGAGAAATATGCAGTGAAACTAGGCTGTACTTACATTGTTCACAAAGCAGCAACATCCAGGCCTTTATTAATGGAGATTTCTTAGACACACTGTTGACATTTCTCTGAACTTCTCTACTTCAGCAGTCAACTTTATATTATCCATGTTCTTCACCTTTTCCATACACCCTTGTGCACGTAACTCATCTGTTTATTAAGGATGTTTGTCAGCCGGGGTCTTGACTTGTTATTAAGCAACCTTGGAACATCTTGGCTCTCCCTCTTTGTCTTTCTTCCTCTTTGTCTCTCATTAATGGCATGAAAGGACATGGGCTACATGATACAGCCAATACACGTCTATTTTGTGCACTGTCTGAACAAGTCTGAACCTAGCCATTAACAATGGGTCAGTCCAAGAGCTGATTAACAGACGAAGCTTATGAAACAGAAGCAGTTAAATGTAACAACTTGTGGAGGAAGTAAACTTAAATAATAGGTAAATAGGTTTTCTGGTGTGTAGTTTTGCTTTGCACTGATGCCATTTTGTGTTTAATAGGCTTTGCTTTTGGCCTAGAGTACTGCAACAAAATGGATCCCTTGTGTCCTTAACTCACCTAACTAATTTATTTCCAGGAGGCTTTCGTAGACCTAGCCCTCTTCTTCTGTGATCCCTATGGTGGAACAGTGATCGCAGTTGTATGGAAGCCCAAGGCCTTCATCCCAGCACCCTTTAAGGTAAGGCCAAAGTCACTCATGTCCTCTATCTAAAAGCATTATTATAGAAGAAAAGCCTTTTGGACTGCTAACAGCTTGCTTTGTTGTATCATGTATCTCCTTCACCTCCATCCTCCCTCATTTCACTCACCTGTCGACATCCACCACTCTGACCTGATGTTTTGCTTTCTCCTCCCACCACACATCACAGACGTCGCAGGTGTCTGCTCGGAGCGTGGAGGTGGCTGGGGAGGAAGCAAATACCGTTCCCAATGTCGAGGCAATACTGGAGGACTTCCGCGTCATGGGAAAGGGCTTGGTCAAATCAGTGGAAGCCAGGACTGAAAAGTGGTCATTTTAGACAACACAGATGTACACAAACACCACTTTCACCAGGTTCATCACATTTTAGCATTTGACATTTTCACCAGAGAAGGTATATTGATATCTTTGTTTTTGTGCCCGACTTATCAAAACAGAACAATGGAAACATGAATAAATGAATCTTAACAATATGTGTTAATAATGTTGCAGTTAAAGACCAGCCACATGTTTGTTTTGGTGAAGCTGTATCACGTCTAATAAATGCATATCTACTCTTTAGATTTATATTTGCCTGCCTGCTTATCAGTTTATCTATCAGTGGATAAAATTGTGAAAAGGAAATTATTATTTTTTTACATTACATTTATGGGTGGCCAAAAACAATAGTGACTGTCCATGTACATTTGCAAATCAGCTTGTGTGAATTCAGAATTCAGTTTTGTTATCACAGTAGAGCTGAAATGAGTAGTCGATCAACAGAAAATTTAATTTTTTATTAGAATATTTAAGTAATTTTTCAAACAAAAGTGATAAAGACTTCCTCAAGCTTCTCAGATGTGAACATTCGCTGCTTTTCTATGTTTTCTATGGTAGGAAACTGTTCGCTTCTAAAATATTCATGGAAAAGGATTGTCTTGATGCTTCTCAGTTCTAGTTCTAAAACTTTGAATGGGGCTTACAGCCACAAGTCATTGGTACCACAAGCAAAATAATTATCTCTAATCACGAAAACACTAGCCCCTTGAAATGAATGCAGAAAGACAATACAGTACACAGTATGTCATGTAAGCATCGCTGCGCAGCACCTCTGGTTCAAACTTGCCTTGTGTAAATCTGATCAAATAGATTTCAGTCTAAGGAAGAGGAAGGTCCAGACATTAGCATTTCCAGAAGATCCCTAATCATCACAAAGAAGGGATGAACTGTTCCAAACAAAAAGTTTCAACTCACAACATCATGATTCTTTGAATAAGAATAACCAATAAGCTGTATTTAATGTGTGCTAATGCCTACCGGACATAAAGCCTGCAACTTGTATTGACAGAACAGAACCTGTGCTTTCCGTGTGTAGCAAAAATATACATAAATAAATACATATATAAATATAAGTTTGCATACCATACTAACACCAAGAATCTGACAAACATTTAGGGGCTGCATTCTGTTTGTTAATTGCACATTCCAGCATAATAGTTATGTCTCAATAATTTATGATTCCAGTTAATTTAATTTCACCCAAACATTACTGTCCCTGAAAATGTGTATAAAATCTGAGATTTGTGGAAAAGGTCTTCCTAAATCACTGACAGTATTGCTCCACTGTAAACGCCCTCTGAACTCCGCAGTATCAGTATCTTGTGTTTCCCGGTCTCCTCCATGCAATTCTGGGAATTACCAGACTCCTCTGATTTACCAGGAGCTGGAGCTCTTTTGAATTTTAATCTGATAGACTGGAGCTTTGAGTAAACCATCTCCAGTTTATGTCTGTACTTGTCGTTTCTGTTTATTAAGCTTGGAACAAGACAGGTGGCTGTGACAGTTCACAACCTCAGTGACAATCAACAGGCAGGTGGTGCAACAGTAAAACTTCTCCTGATTACCTGCAATGTGTAAATGCAGAGTTGCATGGACAGATGTTACATTCATATACAGTAAAACTGCTTTTATTCATTGGCCGTGGATAGTAAGTAATGTCAAGTTGACCTGTGTGTTATAATCTGTACCAACCTGGATGCAAAAGGAAATCTTCTATTTTCTTTTTGGCAGTTAAAGGTCCACAGTATTTGAGACTGCTTGTTGCGTGACAGTCTCTCTCTCGCTCTCTGGAGGACTCGTCTAAGATTTCATTTGAGCAGCTTCCACCCGTTACTGAAAGGACAATAAAATCTGAGAAGCAGGTGAGAGTTGTGATTAGCACAGGTATAAAATGTAGTTGAAGAGTGATGGAATACTTGTCACGGTAACGTTATGTTCTGAACACAATAGTCCTTAATGTAATGCAGTAGTGGAAAAATCAAAATGCAGTTTCCTTATAATAATGTGATAGATGTCATTACTGAAAATAATAAAAGGCAATTTGATACAGACTATAGAGTCTGACGCTTTAATAAATATATAAACAAAAAAGACCATCAATGAGATGATCCATGCGATGGTCTACAGTACAGCATGGGTCTGCAGCGTGTTTGTCACATCATCACTGTTAGACACATATACATGCTGCTTGATGATGAATTGCTCAACACTGTGAACACATCCAGCTGTGTCATAGGTTGTGTATGTGTTTGTGCGTCTGCAGCTGTTGACGGAGAAAGCGTGTTCTTTTGATTACAGGCCAGCATAATTATAGAGAAAGTGGGGAAAGTGGAAATGCCCTAGAGACGCACCACGCACCACGCACAGGTATAACACATAGAGAATGCTATAAATTATGTTATCCAATCTTGACAAAGTGATTATCAATAATATGCATGTAACACATGTTACATAATCATCTGTCGTGAGTTACTGTCTGGATTTAAAACAATACCGTCCTTGTACAAACTCTTTTGGAGTGATTCACTAAGCAATTTCCAATGATTTTGCTGGGAATCGGATTTGGCAAGGAGATAACTTACCACCAAATACATGACGCTGCAATCTGATGGCAGTACTTTGTTTATTAGTCAGTGATATCATGACCTGACATGACTACAGATTTAACTTTCACATAGTTTGGAGTGACATCACGGGCTTCTTTTGCCAGGCCACACACACAGTTATCATTTGTGGCTTTTTCTTCTTCTGCAAACCATTAAGCTGTAAAACAGTCTTACAGTGGACTGACGTGTCTTACAAGGTTGAAAGTGGTTGAAAAACCAGAAAAACTACTACCTAGTCAGTCTTATTAACCACAAGGTGGACTTAAGAGATCAAAGAAAGGGGAGATTTGAAACAATGAACTAGGGATTTTCCTGCGCTAGTTATAGGACTCTTGACCTGCAGTGAAGTGTATTAACCCTTTAATTCTCGTGTGTACTTCTTGCGAACACCATCTGGTCGTCTGGTCTGAATCAGTGTGTCAACCTGTGCTGTCTGACAGATATCAATCTTTCGTCACCTGTCTGCGCCTGTCCTGTCCTCCAGCACCTGATGGAAAACAACTGCCACACTGGCACTCCTACTGAGACAAACACATCTGGTAGACACATGTTACATATGGCCATCAATCACAAACATTAAAAACCGTGATCTGTGCCATTTCCTAAGGACCTCAGGCTGATGAAAAACAAAACTGAAAAAACAGTGTGTATCAAACAGCAAAGCTTAGTTGTTAGGACTTGTTGTTGCAGAAAATGGACAGAAATTCATGTTGGTTTTATAGGTTTCCCTTAATGTCTGTGGGTACCACCATTCTTTTCCCTTTCCCATTTACTGTCCTGTTTCCCAGCCAAACTATTCCAGGAAAAGATGTTTAAAACCATGTGGCCCAAAAATGCAGCTCCTCTGGGCTTCTAGATGGGATTCCTTCTGGAAGCCTGAAGAGGTAAACTGAATCAGAAGGACAAAAACAAAAATATGTGCAAACGCAGTCCTAAATCTGTCTTTGTAGAAGTTGACAGTCCTGGTCAGGCTAAAATGTGCACAATAAATATGCTCGTACAACTTTGTCAAATAAGGAGTAGGGTTTTGGAGCAACGTACCAGAGGAGTTTAGGCCTTGAGAATGAATAAGCACCACAAGACAAAGGGATAAGAATCCAATATAACTGTACAAAAATAATGCTTTTATAAAGCGCCAAACAAACAAAGCACATTTCCATACCTGCTTATCACTGTCCATGGGCACTGAAGCCTATCCAGGCATCCACTGGGTAGAAAGCAGGGAACAACAAGGCTAACACTAAAAGACAACGCCTTGCACTCAGTCATACCTGTGGGCTAACCTGCAGGTCACTGGACTGTGGGAGGAACCTCAGAGATCATACCTGCCGGACTAAGTATTGGTAACTACCTGTTGGTTAATATTTGGCACTAAACTCAAAAGTACCTGGCATGAAGTTTCATTTAATTCTTCTGAAAAATGTTAAATGTTAAAATGTTAGTCACCTTATTTGCATCAATTTGGATCACTTACATCATTTTCACCCAAATTCTAGTTAACATCCTTGGATGACTGATCTCTGCAAAGCTGTTATCTTCTTCTGTCCCTCCGTTTCCATGGAGGCTGTATTGAAACTGTTCATGGTGAACAGTTGTGCAACATCCATGACGCATGTAGGGTTGATGCCGGCGCTGTGACTGACATGACTCAGATTGCCTCAGGGTCCTTCAATGACGAGAAAACACATATCTATAATTTGCTGAACCATTGTCTTCACTGAGATACATTCTGCATGCCAGTGAAGTGGAATATTTTCACAAAAGGGATACTTTTATTCTGACTCAGCAATTAGTTTATATAGGTAGTAGTGATATACTTTGAATGTAAAATGTACAAAGCCTGTTTAAGTTTTCTACAGCAATAGTCTGATATGTGCATAAAATTGTTTTGAGGTTTAATGTTCATGTGATCCAAGCTGATAATGTACTCTACTGTCACAACACAATAGGCATGGGCCAAACAGAACAAAAGAAGTCCAAACAGAGTAAAGAAATGGTACACTGATTTCTACTGATAGAGAGGCATGGCTGTGGGCTTTTAAAACTGGAAATGTTCTCACACCTCTATTGAAAGCAGACAAAGAAGGTATAATATGTGGTGATGAAGTTTCAGACAGGGGACAAAAGAACAGGTCGGAGAAAACGAGGTGAGGGACAGAAAGGGAAAAGAGAAAGATGTGTGTGAACGGGTGGGAATGAACCAGTCAGGGCTGCAAACGGGTATGCATTACAGTTATGTGTGTGTGTGTGTTTTATTTCTACTCTTATGAGGATCAACATGTCTTCACAAGGATGTGGGACATCCAACATGGGGACGTTTGGCATCTTTCAAAGGGGGGATTTAAAGATTTGATATTTGTGTTTAGGTTTAGATTTTGGATTATGTTCATTTTAAAAAATTGCCATTTCTTGGACTGAGGTGGACAGAAACTACATGAAGTGTATACAGGATGTTGCAGTGCAGGTGCTTCTCCTTCCTAGAAGAAAGAAAGGTACTGACTGCAAACTTCTAAAAAGAGAGAGAGACAATAAAGAAAGGGACAGTGTAGGATTCAGTGGATTTTAGGCACTGAGTTTCTGAAGTAAACATGGATTTGGTTCAAGGTTAAGATCAGGTCAGGCAGCACTTAACACTATAAACAATTAACAACTTAACACTGTAAATCAAGTATTACCATAGCAAGTGTGTAAAATAACAGTACAGGTAAATTTGCTCTTGATTGATTTTGTTTAAAGGTGCTGTTGCTTTCTTTTTTTTATTATTCTATTTTATTTTATTGACAGAGACAGCTGGAGAATGACAGGAATGTGGGGAGAGAGATGGGGAGGTGACATGCAGCAAAGGGCCACAGGTTGGATTCAAACCCTGGGCCGCTGCGGCAAGGACTGAGCCTTTGTACATGGGGCGGATCCACAACCAACTGAGCTAATCGACACCCCGATTATTATCCTATCTTTAATATCACAATCCAAATCATATCCATAATGTTACCTACTCTGATGGAGCGCAGAGCAAAGTTTTGGTGAGCAGGCATATGGAGAACGGAGATGTGGGGTGCCAGATCCATGGAAAAGAGACGGCAAACAGGTTTGTAATTAAGGATTTAAAATTCACTCATCACTTGTGCTGATTTACGGGGCTCAGCGGATGGACATGCTGCTCCACCAGAAACATCTCCAAATGGGTGCAGATTCTAGAGATTATTTTTTTAACATCATAGTTTGATAGTAAGTTAGTCAAACCGCCTTAATATTGGCGTAGGAAAAACCAATCACATTTGACCGATTTAAACAACTTTTTAGACAAGCAAAACAAAAGGTAAGCAGGTAACCACCGTAGCAGGTACAGGTAGCGTGTTCCTCACAAGATGGCGCTCCCCATGCAACACAGCGTGACATACCTTCACATTCTCTATTGCACCTGTGCACCGAGGAAAGCCCCACTTTGTTTTAAAGCTATTAATGACGCTTTGCCTGTGATTGCCCACTGGAAGCTTGAAGTACTCATTCATGCTCATGCACACATCTCACGCACACTGTTTTGTCCCATTCCAAAGAGGTGCGACGGTTCGGTATCCTGACCTGGTGGCTAGCCACTGAAGGGCAACTGCAACCCGTTTCTCCATGGATATTGGCGTATAAGTGAGTGTCTGACGAACAAGACTTGGTCTTAGATGGCCACAGAGCCTGCCAAACGTCCCCTGGCGCATTCTAAAATTGGCAAGCCACCTATCATCATCAAAGGTCACAAGGACTACATGTTCCCACCACTCACTACTTTGCGGACCTCTCGGTGCACAGCGCCATGGCTGCAGCACGGAACATCGAGATGTATACCACCCTCCTGCATTGCTGAGTTTGTTTGGTGCAACGGAGGAGTTCTGCACCACAACTTGACAGCAAGATGGAGATTGGAGGGTGAGATGATGGATCTCCATTTCTCATACTTCCGCGTTGGCCAAGTGATCAGCTTACTGATGTCTACGTCGTTACCACAGCATCCCATGCAGATAGGTTGGTGACACACACAAATCCGATCTGATCACTTGCAATTAACAGTGCAGACAGTCTGTCTTAAAGATTTGCCTGCAGTCTAAACAAAGCCTAAGTGAACAGAAATCCTGCTGATATGTCACTTGCATAATAATTTGGAACACAGTATAATCATCCCTCAAACCTCTTCAGCTTCTTGCATCTGAACTGTCAACCCGATTCTGTGTTTGTAAGACCACCTTTTCACAGGTCTTTTACAGGGTTTTCGGGCCTGGTTCCTCACATCAAGTCTGCATCAAATGAAACTGAAACAGATTTTCAGTTGTTAGAAAGAGGTAAACAAAGGTATTGGTCCTTTTGATTCTCTTCATTTCCAGTGTTCCGTACTAGTTCTGTAGGTATAGCCACAAGAAAATATTCAGGGGGGATAAGACTAATCTTCGATCTGTCGGCCCCTGGCTCCCTTCTCAAAACATTAACAGTCTCATTCCACCTGAGCCATTTTCTCTTCATTACGCTATTGTTGACAACACCATTAAACTAATAAAATTAGCTGGACAGGGCGAATAGCTTCCCGAGGCAAACATAACCGACGCCTTTAAAATCGTTCCAATCCACCCTTTTCCGTGACATTTTTTTAGAATCAAGTGAGTATCCAAATTTTATTTTGGAGTACGGCTGACATTCAGCAGGAGTAGCCTGTGCATAATTAATTTAGTTTCCGAGGCGCTGTACTAGATTCTGCTACACAAAGTCAGGGTTCCATCCGTTCCATCCATCTGCTGGATGATTTTCTCCTCATTCCCACATGACAGCTCAAACTCAAATTTAAGGAAAAACTTGCAGGTTGATTTTTTTTATGAAATTTATACTTATCCTTTCCTGAGAATGACCATTTGAAAAGGTAATGCAGGATTTTATGTAATGGCAAAAATTCAGAGGAAAAAGTCGCTGTTTGGACCAATGCTTTTTTTTCAACATCGCGTCATATTACATAACAAAACTCAACTCAACTTTATTTATATAGCACTTTAAAAGAACAGCCACAGCCGAAGAACAAAGTGCTGTACAGGTATAAAACAAGAGCATAAGACATAAACTATAAAATAGAATAAACATAAAAAAATAAAAATAAAAAAAAAACCCCGAACAATTAAAACAATAAAAGCAACAAAAGGTAAAATAGATAAGTTAAAACAAATTAAACCATCCTAAGTAAAAACATAAAAGGCACTAACGAGGGCAAGCTCATTTAGCTGGGTTGAACGCCAAGGAATAAAAGTGGGTTTTAAGACGAGAGAAAGGGAGTCAGTGTCCCGTACTCTGCCTCAGCTCAACATGTAATAGCAGGTGGTAGCTTTCCGTTGCATTTCACCATTTTTTATCATGGTGAGTTATTGTGTTTGTGCAGGTTGCACAAACTCTAGCCTGTCTGGACATCCAGTCCACAGTTTTCAGGAAAAGGAGTGGCGCTAGCTTTCCTGCCTGGGTGTGTGTTGTGCCAGTGAAGAGACTTTACTGCTGCACCTGTAACGAAAAATGCGGTTGTGTGCAGCGCTCATTTTAGACCGGAGGATTATGCTCTTGGTGATATGATGGAGTTCAGGATGGGATGCCGAAGCCAGGCCCGAGTGAGACTGACAGCTGGTGCTTCAGTACACACAGCTGCTTCATGTATCGAATAAGTTCAAAAATACTTGTAATAGTGTTAATTTGACACAGTTAATTTCTGAACCCACACGACCAAACTCGCATGATCTCTCAAAATCCATCCTAATTGATATTATTCTCTGTAATAAACCTGATAAATACATCTTCAGTGGTGTATTTGACCCAGGCATAAGTGACCATTGTCCTATAGCCTGCATCAGATTGTACTACTGCACTAAGAAAAGCTAAGTCTGACTACTACCTACACTCTTTCACCAGCACCTCTCATGATTGCAATGTGTAAAAATGGGTGATGTTCTATCTGATATTTTAAATATTACTAAAGGCGTTACGCGAGGTTCAGTGTTAGGTCCAATATTGTTCTCAATTTACATAAATGATATTGTCCCCTCTTCCGAATCCTATAAATTTCATCTTTATTCAGATGACAAAGTTTTAAATTGCACTACAACTTCTACACAATCAGCCATTGAATGTCTGCACTCTTCATTTGATTCACTCCAATTCCAACTACATAACTACAAGTTAGTGCTAAATTCAGACAAAACCAAATGGATGCTGTTCACCAAGGCTACTCATACTGAATCTCTTAACATACACTCGACAAATGGCACATGCATAGAAAGAATACCTCAGTATAAATACCTTGGTATCTGGCTGGACAACAATCTTAACTTCAAGCATCACATTAACACACTGATAACTAAACTGAGAACAATACTTGGCTTTTTGTACAGACACAAGAATTGCTTCCCTATTCACCATAGAAAAAAAAATCAATTGTTGAATCAATATTTTTAAAAGTCACCGCCTCTACTCTGAAATCACTGTATGCTGTCTACCACTCAGCCCTAAGATTCATAACTGGTGATCCCTACAGCACCCACCACTGCCATCTTTACCAAAAGGTCAGCCGGCTAGCTTTGGCTGTGAGGCGGGACCAGCATTGGTTTTTATTCATCTACAAAGCCTTAATACAGACACTTCCACTCTATATTTCATCCCTTTTAACTCTGAACTCACATAATCATGGTACACGCTCACAAAATAGGTTGTTGCCCCACATTCCATTAATCAGAACTGAATTAGGAAAAATTACAGTGCACAGTGCACAGTGCATTCACTTACAGTGCACCTTATACTTGGAATAATCTGCAAAAGCCCTTTAACTCTGCTGCCACTACGGCCGTTCAAAGGCCTTATTTCAGATCTTGTTTTAATTGATTGTAAATGTTTTTAGCCATATTGTAATTTTATCTGGTTATTACTCTTGTATTTCTTCGATTTTATTATTTACCCTATAGCATGTTCATTATCCTGTATTTTATTTTTGAGCTGTCATACACTGTTGTTGTTTTCATTGTTACCTGTTTTATTTGCAAACATTGTTTTTATATGTTTTTTTTTTTGTCGACACCATTGTAAATGAGGATACCTCCTTAATGGTCTTTCGAGGTAAAATAAAGGTTGTATGTATGTATCAGGTACATTGTCATCAGTACTTTGGTCCACTATGGTTTTATTCTATTTGTATAGAAAATCGAGTAATTGAAAGTACTCAACAGAATAATAGATTATTTCTCTCTCTNCCCCCCTTCTGCCTCTCTCTCTCTCACCCCTGTGTTACAGCACCGTAAACTGTAGTGTGGGACTGTATTAGGCAACACCAGATACGACTGATAAAAGGTGAAACTTGCGCATTAGTTTGTGTAGTGGGTAAGTATCAATACTCTTGCTAGTATTCTAGTATTAGACAACCAATACTAGTTCTGCTGTAGCCTGAAATGTGATATTAACACAGCATCAGCTGTCGTTAGCTTGTCACTCGCCAAGACACCTGCCCAGTTCTCACACCACAACTCAATTTCTCTCCTCTGGCCATTATTTCTTCAAAACCTGGTCTGTTCCTGGTCTCTTGGACACTTAACAGACTGCGTATGAATATACATTTTCAACCTCTTCATTGTCAAAGCTAGCACTGGGATCCATGCTTCTTAATTATAAACTGGACCTAGCTTGGCCGCTCTCCCTTTTGTTACGTCGCGTTCAATTCGTCTTTTTTGACATGGATGTAAAACTCCCTCATAAAAACAACTTGTTTCCATTCTCTCTGTGTCCCCCTGTCAGATTAAAAATCTATAGGTCCAGACACATGCCTGGAGTTCCTGAGCATCACATTCGACTCCATTGTAATGAAAAGCAGAACTCCCAGACGAGAAACTACAGCGCACCCGTGATATTACGAAGTCCTTCTGTGCTGCCGGAAACATAACAAATTAATAGTTGGTCTCCCTCCTTGGCCATCTAAACTTCACCATGCGCACCATTCCCCAAGGGCGTTCTTTCATCTCTCAACTACTGGACATGGCGTCTTCCATGCCCATTCTGCACAATCTCATCTTTTTAGATGAAGGGTGTTGCTCTGACTTGCACTTTTGGTCTCATCTGCTCAATCACTGGAATGGAATAACCCCCTTCTACGACGAGCTGGTGCATTCCTCCAATTCACTGAAGTTCTTATCGGACACTGCTCCATCCGTGAGGTGTTATGGTACTACTCTCTCCTCCTCCCGGCTCGATCCGTCATCTGTCAGCTTTATGAGATTTATCCCATCGCTGTAGCATGCTATGTCTGGGGACAATACTAGAATAATGTATACTGTAATCAAGAAGTCGTCAGCATCATCAATAAAAGGCGCTCCTCATCAAAAGATATTATGCCCTTCATGAGAAGCATCACATGGTCAACTGTCACTCACAACTTCATCATTGTGACAAAGACTGTCACTGATTGCAGACAGCACATGTAAAGAAGACACTCAGTAAGATACTTGCAAACGGTCATCCAGACACACATTATTCCCCTCTGTCACTGTGGTGAGTGCATGCACCACAATAAATCACAATATATCTACAGTCACAAGTTTACACACATCCACTGCAGTAATGGTGTAATAGTGTTGGGGAAAAAAAGAAACACTACATCACGGCAAGGTGTTGTGCAATATGTCCTCCAGATGAGGGACCGGTTGGAGCGGTACAGAGAGGAGGCCAGACTTAACCTCCTCCGACCAGCAGGCACACCAACATGAGTTCAAACTAGGTCAAAAGGTCCTGTTGCTCCTGCCCTCCTCATCCAGCAAGCTGCTGGTCAAGTGGCAGGGACCTTTTGAAGTTTTAAGGAGGATGGGAGATCCTGCATCTGGAGAAGGGGAAACGAAAGCAGATGTACCATGTGAACCTTTTGAAAGCCTGGGAGGAAAGAAGCAGCCCTCCTTCCATCATCTCACTACTGGCACGCTGGGTAATTGAGGAAGATGACTCGGAAGGTGCAGTGGAGGCCTGGAAACAACCTGCCAATGTGGATCTCTCTCACCTGGATGGTAAGAAGCCAGTTGAATTACAAGTTATATTCAACACCTTTCCTCAGTTTTTCACACAGAAACCAGATGTGTTCCACCATGCCATCTGAGTCAAACCAGGTCAGGGTCCAGTATGGCAGGCATGCTATCGAGTGCCAGAATGTTTAATGGAGGCATTGAAGGGGGAGATCCGCTTGATGTTGGAGCTGGGAATCATCGAACCGTCTGAAGGTGAGTGGAATAGCCCTATTGTCATTGTGCCTAAGAAAGATGGATCCCTTCGCATTTGCATTGACTTTAGGAAACTGAATGCCATCTCGTTTTTCGACACCTACCCGATGCCCTGGATTGAGGACCTGCTGGAGAGGACTGGGCGAGGGAACTACATCACTACCTTGGACCTCTGCAAGGGGTATTGGCAGTTTCCCCTGGAGAGCCAGTCCCGGCCCCTCACTGCTTTTAGGACCTCTCTAAGCCTCTTTCAGTTCACCGTGACGTCTTTTGGCTTACATGGTGCCCCAGCAACATATCAGAAGCTTATGGACAAAGTGCTTCAAGGTTGTGAGGACTGCAATGCTGCCTACTTGGATGATGTGGTCATCTTCAGTCTGACCTAGGAGGAACATCTGGAGCACCTTCATCAAGTCCTAGGTGCAATCAGTGCGGCAGGACTAACACTCAACCTACAGAAATGTGAGTGGGCTAAGCAGGAAACTCGTTACCTGGGGTATCAGTTGGGGAGTGGTGAAGTCCAGCCTCAGGTGGACAAAGTTGAGGCCATCCTGAACAGCCCCAGGCCCCGTACCAAGACCCAGGTCTGGTCTTTTCCGGATGGTTCATTCCTCAGTTTGCCACCCCGGCAGCTACATTGACCAACCTCACCTGCAAGTTAGCCCGGAATCCCGTGGAATGGAATGAGGAGTGTGAAAGTACTTTCCAGGGTCTGAAGGAGAAATTATGCTCTTCTCCTGTGTTGCAGAGTCCTGACTTTGATGCTGCTTCCTGGTGCAGGTGGATGCCTCAGGAGAGGGCATCGGTGCAGTGCTGGCTCAGGGAGAACCAGGTGAGGAACGTCCAGTGTTGTATCTCAGCAGGAAACTTCTGCCTTGTGAACCCGGTATTCCCGGTATTCCACAATTGAGAAAGAGTGTCTGGCAATCAAGTGGGCGCTGGACAGCCTCAGGTACTACCTACTTGGGAGGGAGTTTGACCTCCAGGCAGACCACAGGGCCCTGACCTGGATTCAGACAATGAAGGACCGGAACAACAGGGTAACTAGGTGGTACCTGGAACTTCAACCTTTCAAGTTCTGTGTGCGGCACAAAGCAGGCAAGGAGAACATCACAGTGGACTACCTGTCAAGATTGCCAAACATTGTCGCTGCAGAAGAGGAGGGTGGTAATGTGACAAACACTGCGTCACTGATTGAGGACAGCACATGGTAAAGAAGACACTCAGTAAGATACTTGCAAACGGTCACCCAGACACACATTATTCCCCTGTCATTGTGATGAGTGCACGCACCACAATAAATCACAACATATCTACAGTCACAAGTTTATACACATCCACTGCAGTAATACAGTGTGTTGGGGGAAAAAAAGACACACTATGTCACTGTTTAGTTAACTCGGCCCAGTTTATTCATACTCATCTTACAAGGAAGTCTTTTACCAAGTGTCGTCGTAATCTGATGTTCCTCTCCTCCACAGTCCCAGGATCTGAAACAGAGCCAATGTGTAATGCTGTCTTATATTGAGGCTACAACGATCACACGCATGTGTGCTGATAGTGGGAGATACCATTTTTAACTGGGTCAGGGGTTATGTTATCTTATGAAAATTGTGTTAAAGTGTTGGGGTTTATTTAAGGTATTTGACTGGAAGTGGTGATTCTGATAATGAGTGATATTTGTGTAATATAAGAACTGGCAGTAAAATTGTAAATGGTGTAAAATGGAAGATAATTGATTTGATCAGCATTTGGTTGGTCTAGGGGGAGGGGCTTAACATTTATAAGCCTCTGGCCACCAAGGCATGCGAGAGTCAGTCTGAGGGTGGCTGTAAACCAGACAGGTGACTAGAAAAACACTCTGTGTCTATTGCAAATTATATATATTTTTGGTCTTTCTGTTTTTACTGTGGACGTCCACGTTTTTGTTTCCTCATTGTTTTTGTAAATAAAATCATTTTTGCAACTCAAGCCATCTTGTTATCTTTTCAGTTGACCCACCACTTTTTGTAACAATCATCACTGTTCGTCATGTCCCCGGTCACACTAGCGGATTCGCTTTCACATTTTCATTTCCAGACTTTCCAGAGCATCTGTCCAGAGGTCAGTCCAGTGCCTACGTAAGTTCCCTCTTCTCAATATCTAGCTCTATCCTAAACCAAAGCAACCGAAGTGTCAGCCTCTGGCCTTTCTTTTCCTAGCTTATTTTCTCATCTAGCTATTAAATTACTTCTAAAACGTATTTCTAAAGGTTCTCCTTTTCCTGACCATAGACAGCCCATCACTCTTTCCATTTTGCATATAGTGCTGACAGTACTCAGAGATGGTGTTTTTTTCTCCTTACACTGATGCTCTGCTTGACTCTGTATTCTAATTAGCTTTTTATGTATTCCTTAGATGTGGCAAATTCACAACATCCTCCAATTCATTTAACCCAAATAGAGAGATTTCATTTTCTATCTGGTCTTTCATCATAGTCACTACAGCCTACGTGTAAGCATTCTAAATGCAGAGGTGCTTGCTCCGTAATTGTGGCTCGCACTGATTCTCCTTTTGCCATTTAAATCTATGATCAAATACCTAAAATATAGAGCTATTACTAGTTCCTTTTTTCTGCTACTTCTTACCCCAAGTGAGAATCTTGGTCAAAATCTTGGTTTAGTTATCATTTAACATAAGACCTCATCAAAAGTGACCTGTCCCCTCAGCATTATTCATTCTTCTAGGATTGGCACTGCTGCCAATCAAGGCATTTGATCCCCCTCCTTTCAACGACTGAGCCGTTGGTCATCCTCTGCATACGCCTCCTACAGTCGCCCTGATGTTGACACTGTTCTTGCAAATCCAAGATCCAATTCCCTGGCAAGTTATGCGTATAGCTGGTGGTGGTGTTCTCATTTTTATGGTCATCATTGCTGCTTATTACCGCCTTTATTTTATCTGCTATCATGTGTCATGGCTGAACCTTGCATTGTATTCATGTCATTCCTAGTATATAATTTATTCAGATCATATAGGTAACCTAATTTATTAGGCATTGCATCCTGGTCACTGCTGACCTCACTCATCAAATCCCAGTCATTGCTGACCTCACTCATCACATCCCGGTCATTGCTGACTGCATTCATTGCATTCTGGTCATTATTTATAATTTCATTAAATAATCAATCAATAATTTCATGCAGTTTAATGCGCGTGGTCAAAATTTTAGTTGTCTGAAGGCTCATAGCAAACTTTCTCTCAAATTAATGATCATTACTTTGTCAAAAAGCCTTTATTGAAACTACAAATACACACAAAAACAAATTACAAGAAACTTGCAGGAATTTTATACATTCATATATATTTGATATATTTACTGCTTCATATTGCATCTCACTGAGGCAGGACTGTGTTTTTCCAATCACAATGGTTACAGGTATCACAAACATCTTGTATTGCAAACCCCTGTTAAGGTTCTGTATATACCTAAACACTGCAGCCGAATCATGAGACCCCTCTATATCTCGGCAAAAAATTATGAAAACAACTCTACTTTTTTCTGACTGTTATCTGAAAAGGAAAACCTTTGGCATCTGCACTAACTGTTAGAGAACTTTGTACCCAGCTTCCTAGTGAAACACAAACAGGACAGTTTAGAGTCATTGTGGATTATCAATGAATATGTTTCTATCAAGAGTTCAGTAAACATGAAGGTCTTCAACACCAGATGGCTGAGGCTGGTTGCTTTTGATTACTTTCAGGATTGCTGGAATTGTAATTTATGTCATTATAATTTGTAATTTCAACACTCAGCAAAAATATGTGATGGGGCACAGTAACACTGCCACATTCTATACCTGACGTGTAAAGACATGGAATACACCTTTCATTCTGGGCAGCAAGACATGTAGTTACTTTGTAGACATTTTCACATTTAATGGACAACAAAAAGAACAAAATACAAAAATAGAAATGTTCAACTGAAGAACGGATAAAATAAAGTGAAAAACAGCTTAAAACGTTTGATATGTTTATAGATATGATACAATTTTGTATATACATACATATCACAAGGAACTTTGTATACAGGTTTTTGTACACGTTAAAATATAGATAGCAGTTAAGCGACAGAGGTGCTTTGATTTAGTGTGAAATCATCATACAACACTGGTCTGAAGGCTTTTACTGCCCCGCAGGGCAGGGCAGGGCAGGGCAGGGCAGGGCAGGGCAG
>NTHP01000499.1:479140-658040 GCA_003416845.1 Oplegnathus fasciatus | reverse complement strand
ACACACACACACACACACACACACACACACACAGTTGCCATTACCTTGTCAGGCTGAGACATTTTTTACTGAGACTCTGATGTTAGCCAGTTAGTGTAGTTTGGTAGTAAATATTAAGAGCCATTTTAGGGGGACTTTGAAGTACCCTGTGGGGTTTTCTTGTAAACCAACAAAGTTATGTTACACAAAGGTGTGTATTCTTGAGGCCTGATGACCATGTTGAATGCATTCCTTCCTCATAATACCGCAAAGGCGATGTACGTATTTTGGAGCCTGCACTGTTTACATCCACTACCAATCTCCGCCTTTGTTGATTCATTACTTAATTTCTTGGTGCACTGCTAACACCAACTTTCAAAACAGTGCAAAACCAGTAGCAGGAATCTGTCGTCTTTGCGTCATCAAGATGGTGTAACGTATAGCCCAAACGATACAGGATTTTTGAGGCAGATACCAATATCAAATTTTGAGAGTTTAAAAAAAGCTGATAATAATGCAGTGTTTCCTGTGGAACCAGAGGTTTGCTGTGGGGGCAATGTTATGACGGTATGCAACATTTTGAATCCATGTCCCCTCTCTGTCTTATCAAGGTAAACAAACACTTAATATTTATAAAGATAATTTTCAGTAATAACTATGTTTTTATAACAGGCTAGGTTAGCGCACCAGCCTAACTGCACTTATGTGTCACCGGCTAAGCCCCCTACATTAAGGAAGGTGGTCTTGTGGGTAACCTGTGTATGTGATGTAGTTTAGTGGGTTTGTTGTGGGATGCGAGTCTCTCCAAATGTCTAGATAAGCTCATGAAAGGCTGTTTGTTGTGTTTGCTGCCACAGACCACAGAATAAAAGTCTGTTTATGCAACGTTACTACGCCGTCTTTGTAATGGCTCTCACAACTACAGTTAGGAGCCATAGATCTGGAAAGGTAGCGCATGCAATCACGTAATCAAGTTTCGCGAGGGAGTAACAAACGCATTGCAACCATGTATGTATTGAGGAAGTGAATCAGATGAATGAATGAATGAATGAATGAATGATCATGGAATGTTTTGTTCTCTTTTGGGATTTTTTTTTTGCCATGGCGGCAAAGATTTTGGCGATATTAATTTTCTCTGCACAACCCAAAACATAAACATTTTTGATAAGGTTTCCTTAAATTTGTTTTTCTAACAATTGCGACCAATAAATGTACTGGGCAAGACATTTTGCAGTTGAAAACTTAAACTACACTACTCTCTGGTGACTACAGAGTGGAGACACTGTTTCAAAAAATATCTTTGGCATTTCTGTACTTCAGTTTCTTGTCATTTACTGACTGACATATACAACAATACCAGTATCTCTGCAATGAGCTAATATCAGCTCTTACGGTGTATTTTTTTTGTTGTGGAGCTGGTTAACATGCTAGCTCACTGGCTAGTGAGGTAGCTAGCTTCTGCTGCTGCCTAATTGAAACCACGCATGGAGAATGCTCACTCTGCCTGTTTCTGGTGTGACCAAACAGCAGAAATGTAATGAAACTAGGTTACATACTGTACTGGATCATGTAACGGCTGATACATAAAGTATGGCGAATGTATTTGTATTGGAAATACAAACTACTGCTTACGCACATTAAAGAGTTTCGGGTTTCAGTGACAAGTGAGTGTGCCATGCTGGTGTAAATACCGTTTAAGAGAAACAACTGCTTGATTTTGTTTTTCTTTTATGGCATGACAATAATGTAATGTTAAGTTACTATACTTTGTCAGTAGTTCACATATCTGAGTATTAGCCATCAAAACCCCGAATTCTTTAAACATCCCATGTGTCCCTTTAGCTCACCCACTTGCAAACTGAAAACCTGACATTAAGAGCAAGCACCACTGCAAAGCTTCTCACATTAAATGCAACGGCCATTTCAAGTCAAGTGAAAAGATGAAGGTTTTACTGAACCTGGTGGAGAGCGGGAGCCAGCTGGAAAAGGAGCTCAATACCTACAGGTACCACACTGATATGGAGGGAACAGGAGGCCCCAGAAATAACTTGACCTTACAGTCATTTACTAAAGCACTTACAAAAATAAATATGTACAAAACACACAATATCCTGCTGTAAGTGAATGTGGTGGGGGTTTGAAATGAGGACGTGGCTCTGGGGTTTCAGTAAAACTTAACTATTTTCCTCCTGTATCATTTGTTTACCAAAGTTCTATGAAAAACTGTTTTTCAGAAAATAAGGGATTCATTGGTTTTCCAACATGCTGCTGTGGCAGGTGCAGTTGGGTCACCTGGTGCTATGGTGGATAGTGGGGGCATTAGATGACTTTGTAGGTCAGGTAGTCGCAGAGCGGTGTGGGAATGGCCAGGGCCTCTACCTGCTGGGTGGTCATCACCCGGCGAAGAGCCATCCTGCACATGTGCTGAAGACTGGCAATGCTACGAGGACACTCCCAGAAGTGCACGCTGCCATCACGAGTCCTAGAACAAAAATGATGACAAATCAAACAGGAGGAGGTAGTATAACTCAATTCACAAAATTGCACTGGTACATTGTAAGCACACAGTGAGTTCAGTGGAAATTTTCAAACCAAAACTAAACACAGCGCCCCATGGAGGCAGCAAGCTGAGATAAAACATGGAGAACTGGTTTCCTTGGCTCCTCTATCATAAGGCAGGAGTCAATAAAGTCTGACTCAGGTAACGTAATGTGATCTGTGTGTTTAGGATGGTGTGTGTCTGAACATGTGCTAGTGTCTTACCCAGCTGCAAGGACACTTCCTTCAGCAGAGAAGGCACAGCAGAGGCCATTAGAGAGAGAGGCGATGGCCTGAGGAGCCCTTTCCTCCATGCTCCAGAAACGAACCAGTCTGAGCAGAGACAGAAAAAACACAAGGACACTGCCATCAGAATCCAAACTCCATGCAAGAAATTGGACAACCTTTGTATTTTTACTGTTAAAACAGACTACTGAGAAAAACATGTTTGACTTCACACATCCCCACATGAAAATGATTGATTATGAACGTACAATGTGATTGATCAAACATTGTCACCTGAGCTGAACTGCAGAAATCCTGATGAGTCTCATCTTGTGATAACTGTAATTACTCGATCACAACTTGAACCGTAACTCGTAAAACACAATGCACAAATAAATGCAGAGTGATTTGTATCTGTAACTCTTAATCTGTATCTGTACCTGAGTGATTCGTATCTGTAAATCTGTGCCTCTAATTTGCAACTCATAAATCATCATTTGTAAATCAACTTAGCATTTTTCAAGGGAAATATATTTGTGAATCTCCACCTACTTGTGTGGATTCTTTTGAGACTGTTCTACGTGCTGTTTTCACACAAGCTCCACAAATGCAGGGGGCATGTGACTCGTAACATGTCACGTGACTTTTGAGACTGTTTTACCAGGGAGCTCAACTCGTGTCTTGTAAAACACAATGCACAAATAAATGCAAAGTGATTTGTATCTGTAAATCTGTATTTGTATCTGTGCCTCTAATTTGTAACTCGTAAATCAACATTTGTAAATCAACTTAGCATTTTTCAAGGGAAATATATTTGTGAATCAACTTATTCGTGAGGATTGTTTTGAGACTGTTCTTCCGCGCCGTGTGTGTCACACAAAATCCACAAATGCAGAGAACACCAAGCGCTTTCCAGTAGATGGCGGTAATGCAACATTTATGGATGCCAACTGTTAAACTAAACAGAAGAAGAAGAAGAAGACCAAACAAGGATGTATTATAAGACCGCAGTTAACAGCCAACAAATTCAGAACTGTTAAGATTTTTCACACAATCCCAAGTGATTAACAAAGACACAGTTTAGAAGATGACTATCCGAAGATAGATCATAGTGAGAAAATATGTCGGTAGAAAACGGGGATAACACTTTAGATTACAGCCCTTAACGTACAGCGTAATTACTCCCATCTCTATAAATGAGCAATTATTGTTACATCTGTTGTGTTATGGGTCACAATTGACCGCATCTTATACTTTCCTATGAAAAAAGGAGAAAAGTCCATTTAATTTACAAAAACAACATTTTATTTTGGTTTCCTAACCCAGAAGCAGTCATCGTTGTGTAACCTGACTTCCGGTTAGCACACCCCGTTGTACAACAATGGCCGAAGCTCAGTAAATAGCATTTCTGTGTGCCTCTTTGACTTCATGTGTGACATAACTGAAAGGATGAAGTGGGTTCAAGCAGGTCGTCGAGATGAAGGTCCGGACTTTACAATACTCCGAGGGAGCCGAGGCGAAGCAGACTACACTCCAGCTAACCCGTCTCAAGCAGCTGAAAATCGGGACAGTCCGGTGCTGTTTTCAGTGGAATACTTGTGGAACGTCACAACGGGAGTCCGTTTATGATCGAGCAACAACTCGCTCAGGCTGTGACGTTTGTCTCGACTTTTCTCTGAACGAATGCCGGTGTGAGGACATCTTGCCAGGGGTCACAGCCGGACCCGATCATGAGTGAAGGATCATATCTGGGACTCTTCCTCAACTTTGTCCGGGACAGTCAACCAGCTGTGGACCAACTGCTGCTGGATGACCAACTTTCAGGGACCACTTGATTTGAAAGGCCACATACCTGTTGCACAGGGTATTAATGTGTGATTAATTAAATATCGTAATAAATGTTCCTTTAGACAGTGGTGGAATGTAACTAAGTACATTTACTCAAGTAGGCCTACTGTAAGTACAATTTTGACATACTTGTAGGTTACTTGACATGTTCATCAAAAAGCAAAGTTAAAGTCTGTGTTTTGTTCTTTAATATATTTTGAAAATGGAAAATGTATTTTAATATGTAAATAGTTATTTATTTCTTAAAGTTTAGCCTATGTTGACATATAGCCTAGTCATATATTTTGAGTAGTTATTCGTTTGCAATAAATAATTATTTATAAACCTTGTTTGTCTAGTATATTACTGAACCCGCCAGTCACACACTGTAGTTACCCTGTAACTAATGGTGCTTTCACATCTGAGCTGTTTGGTCCGTTTTAATCCAAACCTGGCGTTTCGTCGGATAGTCCGGTTCGTTTGGGGTGGTGTGAAAGCTCATTCGAACTCTGGTGTGGACCAAACAACCGAACTCTGGTCTGCCTGAAAACGGGGGTCTCGGTTCGCTTCCAAGGGCACCAGAGTTTGGTTCGCTACAGGTGAGAACGCAATCCGAACCAAATACAGGAAGTGAACCAAAAACCAGTGCATTGCGGATGATTACTTTCAAATCCATAACTTATTATGACCAAATCTCGCTCGTCGCCTGTGTAACAAGGACAACACATCATAATCCCTCTCTCTCATCAGGGCCCGCATTCTCCTTCTCACTCGCTGTCTTGTCAGCTGCTCATATTGTTCACCTTCTTGTAAAGCTTTTGATTGATGGAAACACCAAAGCAAAACCAGGAAACCCAAGACCACATAAATCTGGTGTTGCTCTGTTATTTCTGAGATCAGGAAGTCTCTGAGAGTTTCACTCAGATATTTTGTCCAATAGACGAGCAACCGTTTCGACCACGTGACATTTGTTTACAATGTTTGGTGCGCTTGACAAAGTTACAGTGTGAACGCTAACTGAGGACTGCTGGCAGGCCATTCCATCCTCTCCACTCCCAAATTCTGGAGGCAGTCTCTGAGAAACCCAGCTCTGTGGGGGCGAGCGTTGTCATCTTGGAGGATAGAGTTCGGCCATATCGTCCTGCAAACCTTGATTGCAAATCTGTAGGAGACAGCCTATGGTTCCTAAGTGCTGACAGGGTGAGGAAACGGTCTTCTTCGGGTGTCGTCTTCTTGGGACGCCCACTTCGCGGCCTGTCTCTGACATCCCCCGTCATATGGAACTTGGACTTCACTTTGGAGATGGTACTAGGGCTCACTCCAAATAATGCCGCAACTTAGTTTTGCGGAACACCAGCTTGAAGGGGCCCTATGTCAAGTCAAATGTGGCATGCCGATTCTTGGAGCAGACACCTACTGACCACTGTAGCAGGGCCCATGCTCACAGGTGCTGCCAATCAGGCACCTGATTGTCAGCACCTGAGGGTACCAGAAGCTCAAAACAAGAGTCAATAGCAACAGCAGAATAAGCTGTTTGGCATTGGCAGAGAAGATCTGGCAAATTTTTCATGGGCACAACCCACATACTCAGCTCTGCTGCTCATCCCACAAATGCATGTTCCTTACAAATGTGGCACCATTTAAAAGGGAAATAAACAGGCTTTCCAACGGTATAAGATTTAGTGCCAAGAAGCATTGTTACAACAAAGAAATAATCTACCAAATACAAATTTCCTTACTTTTTGTGCTATGTTCACAAATATATTTCCCTTGAAAAATGCTAAGTTTATTTACAAATGATGATTTAAGAGTTGCAAATTAGAGACACAGATACAAATACAGATTTACAGATACAAATTACTCAGGTACAGATACAGATTAAGATTTACAGATACAAATCACTCTGCATTCATTTGTGCATTGTGTTTTATAAGTTACGGAACTTGACATTTGTTTGTGAATACTTATGAGACTGTTCTAATCCCATAGAGTGGAGTTGACTTGAAAATTTGAACGAGTCCAACTTCCAGGTCCCTCTCCCTCCCTCTTGCTGCGCTCCAGCTCGCCTCCAAAGCCCCTTCTCGCAGCGTCGCTCAGTCTAATTCTTGACTTGACTTGAAAATTTGAACAAGTACAACTTCCAGGTCCCTCCCCCTCCCTGCGCTCCAGCTCGCCTCCAACGTAGGGATGCAGTGATTAACCGATTTCACTATTAACCGCGCTTTAAAATGTCACAAGACTCATCTACATCGAGTATCTCAGTCTCTAAAATGACTATTATTTTTTTTCTATGAACAACGGTTGTACAGTGAGGAAAATTAATCAAATATAGACAATTGCCAGCGCAACCGGCAGACTGCAGGCGGAACGAAAACAAACCTGGTACACCAGCTTAAAACGGCGTGCAGCAACAAGCTTAGGTAAGCAATGTTACACATGCAGTCACGAGAGCGACAGCAACTGTGTTTGAGGGGGGCTACATGAGCTAAATAATGGTCCAACACTGAAGCTTTGTTTCCACCAAAAAAACGCCTTAAGTCGTCGGTATGGGAGCATTTTGGATACACAAAGAATGACCAGGGGGCTGTTCAAGAAGATGGATATCCAATCTGCAAAACTTGCTGAAAAAAAGTCGCTGCTAAAGGGTCCAACACCTCGAATTTACTGCAACATCTTCGAGATCATCATCCTGCTACACATGCTCAAGTAAAGGTAATACAGTAAGTAATAGCTAAGTTAAAAAATAATGACTTAGTGCCAAGTTACTTAATGAAACAGTGAGTTGGTCGGGAATTAAATATAAACGTGTCACTTATAATCAATGAAGTCGCGGTGAGTCAAGAGTTGGGCTTTCAGTGCAACATTAACCAACGGCAACAAAGCAGGAAAAGCAGCATTGCAACGTTTATAAATTAACGCTCACCAAAACGGCATGTAATCCCCTCAAGGGAATAACACCTGCTAAGAGATGTTCTTAATTTCTTTCTTTAATTTTTACTAAAACTGCAAAAAACAAATAAACAAAAAACAATAATAGACAGGATTTTCTTAGGCCACATGTAAAATTAGATGAATTATTTAAATTATATGTATTATTACTTATAATCATGAAACCGTTATTTTTCCTCCGACTATAATCGTACCATCAAAATCTATAATCATTGCATCCCTACTCCAAAGCCCCTCCCCGCAGCGTCACTCAGTCTAATTCTTTCTTTTTAGCTTGCTTTTCTTCATTGGTCTTCTTCTGTTTACTTTGTTGTGTAAGCTGTGTAAGTGGTTGTTCAGTGGTTGTTTGTCCGCCATTGCGTCCGCTCACTGAAGTTATGGTGCTTGACGGAGTGAGTGCATGTGTGGGGGAGGGGAGCTGCCCGCAGCATGCGCAGGACACGCTGTCAGATACTCCTCCTGGCTCTGATTGATTGTTTTGATTCAGGCACAGTGGATTCTTGCAAATGGCATTAGAGGCAGCAGGTGGAGCCAGAGGAGCATGATTTTTTTTTCACAGATTATCTGTCTCATTTACTACTGTCAGGACATAGTGACAGTTTTAGCAAATATGACAAAAAGTTATTTTTATACAAGTTACCTACTACAACTTTAATGAAATGACATCCTGGCCTCTATTGCTTCAATGTGGACCATCCCTTTTTTGGCTGGACCGCAGAGGGCCAGCCCTACAAACACAAAAGTCTTTCACTGAGTGAGTGGGTGAGTGAGTGATGAAGTTACACGATTGGCGAGCCGAGTGTTGGAGTTTCCTCATTAGCCGTTGCTCTTTCAAAATGAATAGGCGGGAACGTTAGTTACATAGCTACGTACACTATGAGTACAGACGCCGCCCTCTAAAACTACCACTAGTATTACGGGTGGATAGTGCCAATTTAAGCATTACAGGAGAAGGAGAAGGAGCAGTCTACCCTCCCGTCTGCGCCATATCGTGTGCAGTTTTGAATAGGATTGACTGGGACTGCAGACGAGAGAGCCTATAGGTAGCCTATTTGTGACTGTGTAATCCCAGTCAGAAACTGTCTCTGATTAGTCGGCAAGTCAGGAACACAGCCTCTGATTGGTCGACAGACCCAACCCAAGGCATCATGGGATTGCTAATGGACGGCTAACAATAACAATAGCTGTTTTCAACACGGAAAAATCTACACATTTATAACAGAAAGCCTGTGTTACAAGATGGAGGTGTGGAGTTTGAAAGATGTGGGTGCTTACCAGGCAGGGAGAATCTAACAAATAGTTGCATTATTGGGCTTGACCTCATCAGGATATCTTGGCTTCTGCTGCTTCAATTTTGACCACTCTTTGATTGCTGTGCCTCTTGTAAGTCCAGTTTTAAGAAAATCAGACAGAACATTTCAACTTTCCAGTTTATTATTATAAATGAGGTGCTCGTTTGTTTTGTTTCCAGGCATCATCTCCATGGTGATCTTCACTGTCCTCTGCATCATGGTGTTTGTGATTCGCCATATGTTCCGTCATAAAGGCTCCTACCACACCAATGAGGCTAAGGGAGCAGAGTCAGCAGACTGTGCTGACGCAGCAATCATCGTCAATGACCCAGCCTTCACCGAAACCATCGACGAGAGCAAGAAGGAGTGGTTCATCTGAACCCCTCTCAACAACATGAACACATGACGTTAGGATGTATGTAGTTTTCTAAGCATAGGGAGTAGTAGTGAGGTCACCACCTGTGGAACCTCGAGGATGTGCCGAGCTGTTTATTCAAAAACTTTATGGACAATGGACACCATGGCATTATGGCGTGGGTATTAAAGCACAGCGCACAGTGCTGCCTGGCAGAGCCTGTGTGGAGATGTGAAGCGGTTTATTTTAACTTAATTTACAATGGACAGGATGACAACCTTCAGATGGTGTAGAGGACGGTGCCATGAAGTTACAGGCCTTGGATGAGTGAGCGTGTTCATTAGCTTTTATTTTAGTATTTCTTGATATAATTTTTAAATTTATTTCAGTTTAACTTATGTTATTTATTTATTTATTCATATCATATTTTTTCATAAAAGTTTTTACTTAGTTTGCATTTATTTATTTTTATAAATCAATATCTTTATGCCTTTGTGTGATGTGCTGCAGAGTTTATGGCATTAATGGTAATTATCATTAATCTATTAATCCCAATAATCCTCCACGTCTGTAGCAATGCTCATAAATTCCGGTGTTTTTTAAATATTAAATCTCATGTTCAATCATTTGCCTTATTTTACATTTATTTCAGTAATGTTTAATTTTAGCCTTAAGACTGAAATGTTTGTTGTGTGTGTCTGTGTGTGTGTACTGACTGGCTTGCTTGTCTGTAAAGGAGATGTGGCCATGAGTTTGCTGCATCATTTTGACTATGAAGGGGGGGAAAGGAAACGTTACATTGCTATTTATTTTTGCATCTACATAACTGACAGTGTCTCTTAATAACTTTTTAGCGTAATTGTTAAAACTCTTAATGATTCCATATTTTATTTTACTGTTTTTGCTGCCAAATGAATTCAGGGGAAGTTCAGCTTTTGAAGAATGCGGAGTCCTCTCTGTCCACACGAGCTCAACTCACCGTTTTTGGGTTTTTTTTTCAGATTTCTGAGGCAGAAGTTGTCTTTTGTTAGCAAGGCCAGCATACAGTAGTTTCTTTACGTAATTGCTATTTAAGGAAAATTACAACATTTTGGAGATCTTCTCGTGTGCCATCTGACCCAGAGTAAAATAAGATCCTAGTTATCCTAGTTTAGCACAAAGATTAGAAGCAGAAGGAAGCTGCTATCCTACAGTAGCTCCATCACACCTGAAACAATACACATTCCAACAACTCCAAAGCTGTCTGATTTACTCATTGTATGTTGTTAGCTAGCTAGCTCCTTCCAAGAGCCAGCTTTGTTAACAGTAGAGAGACGGAGCTCAAACCTGACAACCTCTCTATGAGGACAGGACTTTTGGTGTTTTGGTTGGTCAAGAAACATCCTCACAGCTGTTGAGTTAAGAACAGAGTCCAAATGGGCTTGACATAAAAAAGGACAGCCTCGCTAGTCTGCTGAGACAACAGCCAGCCATGCTGTTCTCAGAAAAGAAAAAGCTAACTGGTCTCGGCCCAGTTGAAACCAAAGACAAGGTGAGGCTGGAGGCTGAGATCAAGACAAGTCAAAACACCCACAAGACCGGGACAAGTCTGAGATAACAGAAAAAAAAAACATCTCGAGACAACTTGACTACTAACATCCCTGGTTGGAAGGTGTATTCGTTTCACTTTTGATAGAGCTACGCTAACAGTTTCCAACCATTTACAGTTTTTGTGCTATGCCGAGCTAAACACCTTCTGGACCTATCTCTGTGCTGGATGAGAGATGAAACTGATACTAATCATCTCGTCTAATTCTGTGCAAGATGGAAAGTAACAAGCAAAACAAGTAACTTGCCAAAATGCTTATTTCTTTTTCCTCGAAAAGAACACAAAGTAATCACACTCTATTGGCAGCATGTTAGGAATTACAGTTTCCCCACCCACTGAGAAATTCTTTATTTCCACTTAGTAATCTTAGTATTATGGAAAGAAAGACTCACCAATGTTAATGATATTGATTTGTTCAGGCTTAGTGAATTTGGGGTTGGGATATAGTATGGCACATGTGGCCATGCTGTGGACCGAGGCCAGTTTCTTCCTAATGGGGGACGGCTACACTAACTCTTGGCTAACTCTTCAGATAGGCTGAAAGGACTCTTAGTTCAGAATTCAGAAGTAGGATGATGTTTCTGGAAAAGAATGTTTGTTATCCACATACAAAACTATGGCTTACATCCTGACATTTGATTGTATTGCATTTGTCTTCCTTTGACTGCACTGCAGTGTAATGGCATGCTGTTTGACACTGAATGACACACACATTTCTCTTTGATAAGCCACCGTAGCATCACATTGTTTTTTCTTCATGTTATATGTATAAAACTTTGCCTAACTGTTATTTTTTTTATAGCTGATTTCTCATTCTTTGTGCTTTTCTCATTGTCTTGAAAAAATGATGCTTCCTCTTGGAAAGATCAGTAAAATATCAGTACAAATCTTACACTGGTTAATATTAGATTCTTGACACAGGTTGATCCAGGTGATTAACATCTGGAAGAGAACTAACCTGATGATTGGCCCCAGGTTTGGACAGAAAATAACTGGCTAAAAGGTCAGTAGTAAAACCATGTACAAGGCCCAGTAGTGGAAGGATGCAGGTATTGTTGAAATATGATGAATGATATGATAAAATCTTAACAGCTGAATTCCAAACAAGCTGCAGACTAGAGGGAGGATTTTCTTACTAATGAAAAAAAAAAATTCTGATCTAAGAGATGCTCCTGAGCTTATAGATACACCTTGAACTACTGATTTGATATGTCTATCTAAGCTAAGATTTCAGTTAAAAATAGATTTCTTCTATTCATATCAAGTTCTTCCCTTGATTTGACTTTAATGAAATAATCTTTTACATGATATATTTACACAATAACATACCTCACAGAAAACCAATCAAAAACTTCTAACTAAACAAAAGAGAAATTGATGAATAAAGCTCTAGGTTTACCACCAAGATGTTGCTTTCAAATAGCCAACAAAGTAGTAAATACCAGAGGTATTCTCAAGTTACATGATATCAAAGTTAAATACCTAAGCATACAGTATCTGAGCTTGCAAGCAGTGAATAAGGTAAATACTAGAAATTCATAGAATTTCTGCTAACACTTTCTATGAAGGTCATGTCTATAATACATTATAAGCACATTTATAAGACATTATAATGCTTTTATAAGGCTTTATAAAACTATAAATGTTTATAATAATGCATGACAACAAGGTTTATAAAGTATTATACATGGTGAACAGAATGAGTTCAGCATTCATAATGCTTTATACCTCCATGTCAAAGTGACAACAGTGTTTAAAAGAAGAATCTGAGTCTTTTGAGGTTACACAGCACATTATAACTACCATAACTTTATCCAGTTATACTGTAAAGGCACATAGAGAACTGCTATAACGTATCATAACACACTATAAATTCTAAAGTTCTGAAATGGAATAATGTCTTATAAACATCAATAATATGCTATAGCATGACTGTGAGCTTTAAGTAAAGTGACAGTACTGTATAAGGTTATTAGCAATTGTATGATACTATAACACAATTATGAGGACTCATGAGCAGTATTTGCTGGCTGCAAGTAAAGTGTAAGACAAAAAAAATTCACAGTGATTATAAAAGCCATGTCATGTCTTTATTTTCCAAAACATCTTACCAAATGCTCCCTATACAGGTTCCTGAGTATGTTTTTAAGAAGATTCGATCTTTATTCTCCTCTTTTATTTGGAGAGGTAAAGTCCCAAGAGTCCGTATAAGTGTACTGTACCTCCCACTTGAGTCAGGTGGGCTTGGTCTACCTAATATGTAACTATACTATTGGACTGCACAACTAGGACAGCTGAAGCAATGGTTTAAAAAAGCCTGTGTGGGGGCTAGAATAGAAAATAATGATATATTACCTTTGGATGTAAGTTATGCCCCTTACTGTGGAATGAAAAATCTTAGGAAAATAACAAACAATCCAATCATACTTCACTCTGTGAGAATATGGGACTGTGCTCATAAGTTTGTGAACTGGAATAAGCCTCTATCACCCTATTCTCCTATATGGAATAATCCAGTATTACCTTCTATACCAAGCGACAATATTTCCAAACAGTGGGCAGAAAAAGGCATTCTAACTTTTGCTAGTCTGTATGACAATGGAACTTTTCTCTCATTTAAACAAATTCAGGAAAAATATGAGGTACCCAGCTCACAATTCCTCCGTTTTTTGCAATTAAGAAGCTTTATTTAGTCGACTCAGCAAACATTGGAGGAACCAAAGCCCTCTCTAATAGAGAAAATACTGAGACAATCACAGAAATCAACTAAATTAATGTCCAAACTTTACCAAGGTTTGATAGAGGCTTTTCCAGATGATACTCTCTCTACCAAGAGAAAATGGGAAGTTGATCTTGAGGAAACCATTAATGTAGAGGAGTGGTCACAGATCTGTTCAAATGTACACTCTGGCTCACATAATTGGAGGCACAAGCTTTTACAATCCAAATTCTACTACGGTCTTGTTGTAAACTTACCCCCTTTTGGGATGAAATATGTTCCGCTATTTCATTAAGCTTGGAAATTAATATAATATATGACAAAATATGATCATCGTATATGAACTTTATAAATAATCTGTAAATAGATGTGGATGAAATCAACTGCTATTACCGGGGCGCTGTGAATTCTCAAGGTCAGCGGGCAGACTTGGCTGGGCAGCAGCCCCATACCATGTATTGCTTGTGGAGTGTCCCCACTGTTTGCAAACTTATTAACACTTATTTACTTCTGTAATTTTATTTTATTATTATTATCATTATTATTATTATTATTTATTTATTTATTTTTATCTGTAGCTGTACCCCTAGCTTTGTTTTCTTTGTCCCGTTTGTCTTGCCTAGTCTGTCTGAGGGTTTCTCACTCTCACATAAAAAGCATACACATACTGATTCTTACTCTGCAGGGGTCGGCCTGGGAGAGGGAGTGGTTTTCTCAGCGACCCAGTCCCACCTCTGTCGAAGAAAACACTTTTTGCAAATACAGGAGAGGCAGGTAATGTATTGTACTTCTCTGTATTATGTCCTTTACACTTAAAAAAAAATATATATATATATATATATATTCCAAAATACACAACTTCACAACTTCACATTTTAATTAAAATAGAAAATGGCACCATCACACCAAACATAGTGGTACAAGACTGGGGTAGTATTGGGTGATTTCCCAGGACAGGTGTGAATGTGCAACAGAGAGTGAAGCAGGGTGTTGTTGTAAGCGAGCATGTGAGTGCAGCCAACCTACATAGGATAAATAAAAGTTAAAGTCAAAAATAACAGAGTCTCTTTGGAAAACCAAAATCAGTGCAATCCCAGTTTAAGGCTTTTATCCACCAGCGAGGAAAGGTTGCAAATAGGTACTTAGCTTTTCAGCAATTATGAACAGAATATTTCATTCAACAGATGACCAATAACATGAAATCTATGTTTCCTGCCCAGCCAGTATTCCAAATCAATCAACCTTTACATGTAATGTAATGTAATCTTACATTAGGGCTCCCTATACTCACACCAACAGCTAAAACAAAAACAAAGCTATCAAAGGCCTGTAGTGTCAGGTACACATGTATGTATAATGTAGTGGAAAAAGGTACATGTTACCACGGAAGCCCTGAGAGGCAAGTGAGAAGAAAAAATTCTCGCGATTCATTTTAGTCTGATCTAAATTGTTTTCTCTCCTGTGTTTCTGACTAAAGAACAGATGAAAAAAAGTTTTTGTCAGCATAATCTTTCCAAGTTCCTTAATTTTTCTTTTCGTCTGTGAAACAGGTGAAAATTTTTGTTCCAGTGTTTGTTGTTGTAATACTAATTTTGGCCACAAGAGGCTGAAGTGCACCACTACCCCATGTTCTAAATAGGATTGAAAGCATTCAGGCATTGTTTCTTCCAGGTGAGTTTTAAATAAAATTGACTTGACTTGATATAAACTAAGGAATAAGTCTTGACATGTAGAAGTCAGGTATTAAAAATATAGTGTTAGAGGGAACTAGTTAGTTGTTAGAATATATTAAAATATATGTTGCACAGTGGCAGAAGCACTGTTGACTCGACAGTGATGCTACATAACTTGCTAACACACAATATACAGTATGTACCTTGTGTTTAGAGTGCATGGAGAAATTAAAACTCACGTGGATGAAAACATGAATGCTTTCAGTCCTATTTAGAACATGGGGTAGTGGTGCACTTCAGCCTCTTTTGGCCGAAATTAGTATTACAACAACAAACACTTAAAAAATGAGCTTGAAATTTTTTTTCTTTTTCACCTGCCTCTCAGGACATTCACAGACGGAAAAAAAAGTAACTTAGAAAAATGATCCTAGAAAAACATTTTTTCCCACCTGGCAAAACTTTTTTTTCTCCACCTAGTTCAGAGATGAAAAAAAAATTAAGGAACTTAGAAAGATTATGCTGGCAAAAACTTTTTTTAAACCCTGTTCTTCAGTCATAAACACAGGAGAGAAAACAATTTAGATCAGAATTAGACCAACTCATTCTCATTTGCCTCTCAGGGCTTTCCAAATGTTACTTTGTACATCTTAGACAAAAAACGTTTATTTTGAGAAGGAGAATTCGCTTTCAAACTATAACCTTTCAACTTGAAACCAAGCAAACTAAAGACTCCATGAATGCACTGAAAATCTCTCTAGGGTAATAAACTATACCCTAAAACAAGAACAACTCTAAGGTTGATAATGCCCATTTAATACGAAATGTGCAGTAAATCATTCTCCTTCATTTCACATATCCTGTGTTAAATCTCAGTTGTAATGGCTGAGCGACACCTTTCAACAAATGCGGAGAGCTTTTCGGCTTTCTCGTTCCATTGGCCTATGGCTTTGAAAACTGCAGGGGCTGCGAGGCTGAGCTCTGCCAAGACTGCTGTTCTTGCGATTGTGTTGCGGTCAACACTGACATCCTCGAAGGCAGCTTTCATAGACCTCCTCTCTTTGCAGACCACCAAACCCCCTGAGATCTCCAAATTGGAGCTAAAGTATTCAGGCAAAACAAGGAGTCTTTGGAAGGGGTGGGTTGGATCTTTTTGACCTGTTACAATGTAATGAAATGCAGTATTCAAAATACGCAATTTCAAGAAGTTAGCCTCTGAACTGTGACAGGGTGTACATTTTCGTGAGTTTCTAGCTATTACATAAGTTGTATTTAAAAGTTTGTATTGTACATCAGTGAGATTTATTTTTCCCATTTTGCTATGAAATGATTTAGTCTACATAATGATGTAATACTTATAAAATGACTTCATTGAAATTTTAGAAATTACTAACATTGAAATGAATAAAAGGCAGGATTTGCAAATTTTTTGTGAAACCAGGGCTTAATTGTATCAGAAATTAAGTAAAGCACTGGCTATCATATTTACTAAACTATTTAAACCTCATTCTGTTGTTATTTAGTTTAACCTGACCAGGCCTGAAGCTAAACCGTGTAATGAAATGTTGGTTTATTAACAATGAAGATGACAACAAACAACATTCTGAAAAACATTTATTGGCTCTAATGTACAATAACAAAAAGGATAAAAATATAATTGTTGCTGTAAAACTCTCATAACTCCAGTCTTCTCATAACTTAGTCTGAGGGATTCATAAAACTCTTTCACAACCACCTGCTTTAACTCAAACATGCAGGGTGGTTACAAACTGCAACTTATGATCATCAGATTCAGTCTGAAATTTTTGCTTACTTGCATATGACATCATTTTATTTACAAAAAGTATGTCAAATTGCTGTACTTTTTAGTACTTGAATGGATCCCTGGAGTGAATAAAATGCAGTGTGAATGCAGGACAGTAGGCCATAGTGGAAACAGAGTAGAAATACATTTTTGTTTCATTCTCATTTAGTTGAAGAAGAAATCCTTACTCGTCCATGCCTTTGATTACTAGCTGTCTGACTTTATCAAGATGCCAAAATAAGCAGTCACGGTCTTCAGCTTGTTGTTGAGGAAGTTCTGCTCCACCTCCACCTTCCCTCCTGGACCAGTCAGAGAGGCTATCTGAGGAGAGATGGATATGGAAATAATATATTATCAGATTTGTGTTGATCCAGTCCCTCAAAGCTGTTGGCATTAAATAACAGCATTGAATAATCTGGTATAGTAACCTGCGGTGTTTTGCTCAGAATGACTATTATTTCCACCAAATATTATCTAAAACTAGTTCTGCGGTCCAAATGGTCGAAGGTACAACTGTAAAATTTGAAAAGGAAGTACAACAGGAAGAAATCTTGAAAACCACAAAAAATGCTTCCATACAGCTTCTTGTAGTAGACCACAAACATTTCTGCCCATTAAATTTAAAATAAACATTTTGTAACCTGATTGTCAATAATCTGTTTTTCAGATTTTTAATCAATTCCCGTTTTTGTTTTTTGACAATGACTTTGATCTTTGTTTTTTTTGGAAGAACAATACATCTCACCAATAGAAGACCCCGCATTTGGTACACCCACCCTTGATCTGCTCCAGATGCACCATCCCAAATTTGATGAAAATCTATCAATAAGCTGCTGCTGTAATGTTTTTTGTTAGTAGCTAATGAATTTGCTATGCCCCTCCATTATATCCTCCAATAAATTACAATGTATGTACCAGTACATTCTCCAAATAAAACCAAATTAAATAAGCCAATTCAGTATGTGCTTCAGATTAACCATACCAAATTTTGTGAAAATCTTATATAAGGTGGTGCTATATTTTTTGACATTAACTCACCCATACCAAATTTTGGTAAAATTATGTATTACAGTGTTAGAGAACAGATGCTACCTGATTCAGTGCGTTCAGCTCTGAGTTCCATCGGAAGCTTGGACCCCAGTATACCTGCTTACAGGTCTAGTTCAAGCTGTTTTATGCAATGTAATGTACTATATTACAGAGTAAATGGTGTTTGTGTTCTTGTGCAACAACTAATGGTCTGTTCACCACTGATGCACACACACACACACACACACAAAGACAATAAACATACAGACCTGATCCATGTCAGCATTGCGAGGCAGAAAGTACACTATGTTGTCTGATATCAGTCTGGCCAGGCGGAAAATCTGGAATGTGTCTACTGTTAAGGATGAAAACCAATATTTGATGCAAACAGTCTACTTTTTAAAACATTTCTATTTAAAGGTGCAGTATGTAAGATTTAGGGGGATCTATTGGCAGAAATGTAATATAATATTCATAATTATATTTTCATTAGTGTATAATTACCCGAAACTGAGAATCATTGTGTTTTCGTTAGCTTAAAATGAGCCCTTCATATCTACATAGGGAGTGGGTCCTCTTCCACGGAGTCCGCCATGTTTCTACAGTAGCCCAGAATGGACAAACTGACTCTAGAGAGGGCCTTTTGCGTTTTTACGTTGAAGTGGCAGCTTGAATTTGGTGGCGAAGGATTGGGCGATTATTTCTGTTTTCATACCGTCCGATCGTGGTTACTCGGGATAGCCAGGTTATGAGGTGATTTATATAAGTGATGAACATTTTATTTTAAATATTTAAACATTAAAAAATGTATTTAATAGCAATGTCTCCTCTATTCAAACAATGAACATGCCGCTCCATCAGAAACATCTCTAAATGGGCGCAGGTTCTAGAGATTATAAGAACATCTTAGTTCTTATAGTAAGTTAGTAAGGCCACCGTAGGTTCTCCTACACGCTTGGAAATGGAGGGGTGAGGGCAGGGGTATTCAGTTGGTTGCAGTCTACAACCTCACTGCTAGATACCACTAAATCCTACACACTGCTCCTTTAAGGTGCACTTAGGATTGATTGGAGAGTAGATTTAGATGTTTGTATTTCTTGTTTAAGCTGACATTTTGTCCTGAGAGGTATAGGAGAGCTCATGGAGTGTCCAAAATAAAAGGGTTCACACTAAAAATGTAAATGACAATCGGCCCATTAGACTTTGATGTTGTACAAGTGGCAATTTTGTCCAGATGCTGCTGCTAGAGAAAAGGTCAGGGGGTCACCAAAACATTAGAATTCATCCTCTGGAAGACCATGAATATACACAGTAAATTTCATGTCCAGTCCAATCTGGCCAGTAGTTATCTGGAGGACACACTGACAGATCTCATAGCTAGTGAGGCAAAAAGAACACCAGGATGCAGCACGGATTCTTTTAAATGTATGAAAATGCATATCACGTTACTTACCACCAACAATGAAACGTTATGATGAAGCATGCATTATTATAGAAGCATCAATATGTACTTCACTTTACTTACTGTAACACATACAATGATAACTTATGATACTGTATGGACTATTACAGCATACTATGAGTCCTTACTACAGTTGATTGTTGAGGTGTGTATAGGTGAGTATAGGTACTCATAATGTATTATAAGCCCCATCAGTCAACCTCTATTTTATAACTAGTCAAGAGCATCCATAAGACACTTGAACTTATAATTAATTATAAGTCACATCTATAATGTTTTATGACTGTTGATATAGTGCATCAGAAAGCATTCTGTGTGTTTATGAGAGGAGTCATAAAGCATTGTGAATGCATTATAATTCACTATGAATGCTCCCATAACGCACTATAGATATGGTCTTCACAGAAAACGTTACCAAGTTTTTTATGAGAGGAGGGTGTACCCCTTCACTACAACAGCCGTGCAACAAGCATTACCTTTGTAAGCCTGATATTCTCTTATGGTATATTCTATTATACTCACTTTGGTAACACTATGTCAGACAGTCTGGCAATTTATGAAGCTGTAATTTGTTTTGTTATTTCACTGAATTGCATTATATATTCAGATAGTTAGTGTGGTTTGAAATTCATTATAATAAGTTGTTCATGTTACATTTACATTGGGGAACTTTTGGCCTTTTGTGTCAGGTGGACACAGCAAGGACTATATATAAAATAATGTAATTTCTCTTCAGCAGTTGAGTATTAGAACCAAAGTGAGACTGTAGACCACCAGGCTGAACAGCAGTGTTTCACTACCCTCTCTGGTTGAAAGTTTCCCTGTTTCACAAACATATTGTACAGTTGCCCTCCCCTGTCCCCATTTTGGTCAATCAGCCCACATTTCCCTGCTTTTCCTGCCTATTTACTCCCAGCTGATTAAAAGGGTCAAACCATCAGAAAAAACAGTCAAAGTGTGGACAGATGAAGCTACAGCAGCTCTGCAGGACTCTGCAGGAGTGCACAGACTGGCACATGTTCAGAGATGCCACCATCCAAGAGAACCACATCAATCTTGAGGAATGCAAATCATCAGTGACTTCTTAGATCAGCAAATGTGTTGATGATGTGGTGATCACAAAGACAATAAAATCATTCCTCAACCAGAAAACCTGGATGAATGGAGAAGTGAGGGCCCTATCCAGTGCCAAAAAAGCTGCCTTTCAGTCAGGTGACAAGGAAACATACCACACCGCCAGAGCGAGACTGAAAGCTGGCATCAAGAAGACAATCAGACACCAGGAGAGACTGGAGAGACACCTCAACACCAACAACACCAAAGACATGTGGTGGGCAATCCAGAATATCACAGGCTAAAAAAAAGCAGCAGCACCCCCTTCATGTGTGAGTCCATGTTGCCAGATGAACTTGACACCTTTTATTCTCGCTTTGATCTCCTCTACAAAGAGTCAGCTGTCAAGTCTTCTCTGCCTCCAGAGGACCAGCCACTGTCAGTATCCACAGTGGATGTGAGAAAAACCCTGCTGAGAGTGAATATGAGTAAAGCTGGCTTGGCGTCACACCTTCTCCACTCTAGTACTAAACACCAGAGCCCCGCATGGCTGTGTGCTCAGCCCCCTCCTGTTCACACTGTACACCTACGACTGCAGTCCTCGACATGGACAGAACTTGTAACTTGCAAAGTTTACAGACGACACCACCATCATCGGCTGGATTTCAAACAATGATGAGACTTCATATTGGGAGGAAATCAACAATCTTGCAGAGTGGTGCACAGACAACAACCTACTGCTCAACGTCAGCAAAACCAAGGAGCTGATCATTGATTTTAGAAAAAAAGAGGAGAAGACACACCCCCCCCCGTCTACATCAGTGGAGCTGAGGTGGAGCAAGTGAAGTTTCAGGTTCCTGGGAATCAGCATCACAGAGAACCTGTCATGGCATCTCACACCTCCACCCTGGTTAAGAAAGCTTAGAAACAGTTGTATTTCTTAAAGAATCTTAAGAGAGCAAGTTCTCGTCAACTTTCACAGAGGAGCAATAGAAAGCAACCTGATTGGAAATATTACAAATTGGCATGGTTTGTGCACGGCCCAGGACAGGAGGGCTCTGCAACGGGTGATTAAAACCACTCAGAACATCATTGGTACCCATCTACCAAGCATCAGCAATATCGGTGAGGTGCCTGTGTAGAGCCCGAAGGATATTAAAAGACAACATCCACCCCAGCCACAGCCTGTTCATATAGAAGTTTTCGCTGCCGTACCGCTAGACTCCAGAGCAGCTTCTTTCCTCGGGCTGTGAGATTCCAGTTAGACATATATTTTAAGTAGACTGGTAGAATGATGGTAAGGTAAGGTAAGGTAAGGCTCTAACATCCCCCCTGCTTCTACATCAAAGGATATCCATCAGGCTCCATCATGGTCTTGATGTCAAACACCTCTGCAGTGAGGTAGTCTGGCCCTCCCCATGGTGGTGAAAGGAAGACCACATCTCCACGGAGACGGGGTGCCAGCTGAAGGAAGTCCCCTTGCAGGAAGTCAATTCGGTCAGCGACACTATAAACCGTAGCATTGTGCCGCGCCAAGTCCAACCGCACCGGGTCGATATCAATAGCCAGGACTGAGAGTATGACACAGAAAAAGAACACAGCAGGAGAAAAAGACGGTGAGTACTCAGTCTTTTACCTTGCCGTAAAATATGCACAGGGACTGTAACATTTCCAATCTTGCATTAAGACTCACTGGACTATCAATCACAACAGAAACAGTAAAACCTGGGGGTTAGTCTAGATTATTTTGTGTCACACTTGATATTAATTATGGCAGCATTCTGGGACCTGGTGATACATTATTACTCATGATAATGTCAAATACCACCGTTATGCAGATTACACACAATTGCATATTGTTTCTCCAGATGAACACAGTTGTTTAAAATGCTCATATACCTGACAGTGATTTTAGACTCAGACATTTATTTGTCGTCCTAACAAGGTCATCTTAGAAACATCATTAAAGTTGGACCGTTTCTATCTTCAAATAATGCCAATGATACATACTTTTATTACAAGTCACAGAGATTACTGGAATGATCTTTTTTTACTGGAATACTTGATAAATCTATAAGAAAATTGATGTAGAAGAAGGGGGGCTGTTAGAGCCGGTGTATCTGCTGGGGGAGGAGGGACAGAATGAGACAGAGTCCTTAAAGGACAATTCCCCTTTATTATAACTTAAAGTTTTGGCCATCATTTCCATCAGTCTACCTTTCATATTTATTGTTTGTGTTTTAAAATATATGTCTAACTGTTAGTTAACTGTTACTACTTAATGTGTGTACACACATTTCATTCAGTTAATCCAGAATGCTGAAGCCAGAATTTGAACTAACACAAAAACGGAGAGACCAGTCCAGTATTTGTGACACTGCACTGGCTACCTGTGTCTTATGGAACTGAAAGTTCTCTAGTTTATAAAGCAAGAGCAAAAAACATATACACACAACCCCAAATCATTAATCCTGTCACATATGGAAGACTCATTTGGTTTACCATTTAGTACTCAATTCAGGAAATCAAACCTAAGCCCAGTTCCTGTTTGAAATATAAAACTAACTTTATAGCCTCAGGTCAGTACCAGACAAAATTACGCCAAAGTTTCACCATTGATATTATGAACTGACAGAGGTGCATGGAAGTGCAAGAACACAAACACACAAACACACACACACGGCTTACCTCTCACACACACGGCTTACCTCTCTTTCCAGTGAGGGCAAACTGGATGGCATTTCCTCCCACACCACAGAAGGCGTCTATGACCAGCTGAGACTCAGAGAAGCTGTGCTCCACCCTGTGGGCGATGTGCTCAGCAATCCTCTCCGGTGTCACAGAGAACCAGCCCTCTGAAACACGTAATAATGTTAGTGATGTATGTAAGACAGAATCTAAGAAATTCTGTGTGTTTTCCTGCATTGACACGTTGGCTGAATGAAATCTCTGTTTTTACTAGAATGGAGCTGTTTCAAACCCACAGATAAAGCTCTGATTTTGTTAGTGCATCCAATAATGCCCCCAAATCTCAAATGTTACCCCAGTTCACTGTTTAAAAGTCAGCACAATGCATTTCTCAGAGCCTCTTAGTAGATCTTATGAACAGCAGCAAGCCCTCCAGACAAAATGAACAACACTTACAGTCTGTTAGTCACTGTCATCTGTGACTCTTCCCTGTTTAAATTGTTGCCAAATTTCAGTGCTGCTATTACAAAATTGTTTTAAAATTTAAATGCATCAAGGATAAAAGTCTATATACATTTACAACTATTCAATTGAAGCACACTTTTGGGCTACAAAATACTATGAAGTGCATTAACCTGTAAATATATGAGCACATTTATAACATGTATCATAGCACATAGCACATCATGCAAGCCAATTCAAGAGAATGGTACATTAACTGTCCTTGATGAGAGACCAAACAAGACAAGCTGTCATTTTTCGACTTTAAGTCATGTGCTCTCAAGGACTTTTACTAATCACCTCAGACACATTTGATAAAGAGTCAGTTCAATTCATAATGTTACAAACAGGAGTGAACAAGCACAACACTACACTACAACAAACACTTCTCAATTTCAATTAAAACTAGATGTTGAATTGAGTGTGGATCTGACAGGGAATCCACAGACAGTGGCCCTGTAAGGCTACATCACCTGCTGTTTACATGATTTACACACAGCCTGTGCTCACACTACAACCACATACTTTCACAGTCTGCATTTCTAAAATCACATGCAGTGTTTACCTCTAAATCACACTGTGCCCACACAGTAAGGCATTTGGTTTCTCTCAAATATCTATCTGAGTGGGGTAATTAATGTATTGAGTGCATGTGTTCATGCCACCCCAACCGCTTCATTGTCCAGCAGCTCATCTACTCTCTGATCAAACCAAATATGATAGAATAGAAACGAATAGAACTTTATTGTCCACAAAGAATTAAAGGATTTTCTCTTCCACTTTGCCTTTTTAATGTGAAACTATCAATTGACAGACTCTGCAATACTTATATAATATAGGCAGCACAAACACGTGTACATCGTCTCATCCACACCCCAGAGTGTGTTTCCTCCATTTTTCCTCCAGGCCAAGCATGAAAACTAAGAGATAGACTTAGAAAAAATATGAACCTATCTTAAAACAATAAAACATACCCATGTGTACATTAAAAGGCCCACTGGTCGCTGTAATTATTCCTCCTTCCTTAAGATCCCTTCCTAAAGTGAATTTAGTGTGTAAGTGATGGGAGACAAAATCTACAGTTCTCGTTATGTGTAAAAATACATTCTAAAATTTAACTGAAGTTAATATAAGGCTTTAGCAGTGAGTTAATAAAGTGGATCCAATTTTGGAGTTACAGTGATTTTAGTGTGAAATTCCCTCTTTCCCTCTCAGTGTTTCCTGGCTGAGCCACAGCAGAGGGACAGTAAAACAAGGAGGGAAGTTGGTACTAAAGACACTTTGCAGCCAGTATGGACAGGAGGAATGATTACAGTGACCAATAGCACTTTCAATTTGCTTTTTCTCTGACTTAGTTGCTGATTTGGTCCATGTCTGCTGCATCACTCTGTTGCACACAGTTAATCGTGATGTTTTTTATGTGACTCTGAAGCAGGTGTGACTTAAAATGTAGTACAATAAAGCAAAACCTGAACTGAAAAAGGAACCATTAGCATTGAAAACGTTTTGGCACCTCACCATCTCACAGTGTGCAATTTCTGTTTCCTTCCCTTTTATTTTTTGGTCTGGTTGATGTCGAAAGTAACAATCGTGAGCAAAAGCACATGTTGAATACAAATGTAGTTACATTTCTGAAGATCATAAGAAATATAACATATAAAGTTGGCCCTCCAATAACACACTGAGGTGTCTCCATGAGTCAAAATCAAAATAAGCATCTATGCTTAATAGAAAGGTATAAAATAAGCAATGGGCATTTAATTTGATAATCATATATACTACGTGTATGCTGCAGACGCTGGGACATGATTTTATTTCTTCACTTTACAACAAAAACAAAGGAGCATATATTTGTTCTCTTTAGTCCACTTGCCTGTTTTCTCTGCTGCTGAAAAACTACTATCCTACTATAAACTGCAATGAATGACCACTGAAAAGGACTTGTTCTTCTACTACTACTACTTCTGCCTCAGAAATTGCTACACTTACTGAAAGGCACCACCTGGTGGCAGAAGCTGGGCAGCACATTCACAAACATCAATACTGCATGAAGTATTAAACACTGCACTGAACATATTATACACTTATACCAGTACATTTGAAATATAAACGGTGCCTGCATGGAAAGAAACAAGGATGCAATTGTAAATTGACCTCTTAACTGAATTAAGTTGAATTATACCAAAAAAGAAAAATTATATCAAACAGTTATCAGTAGCAATTGCCAAAATAGTAACCATAAACAACCTTCTAAGTATCAATTAAGCTCTCATAAGTAGGCTATGTGTAGAGTTGCGATCGGTGAAGGCTCACTATGTGTAGGTAATGGCCGTTGGCATCACATTCAGAGCCAGAATACATTACAGTGAGCAAACACAACCAGGCATACACTGAAGCAACTCAGAAAATCACAGGTCAAATCAATTAGATAACTGCACTTCTAGACCCTGTTCAAGTAGGCAAATTTATCCAAATAATACTGCCTCATTGTGACCAGTTACATGCAAAAGGATGTTAATGCTAACAGTCGGTTTTATAACAGAGTCCGTAGTTGGTTTTATACAAATATACCCCTGCACTGATCGAACATGAATATTACAGAATAAATTATGCAGTGATGGTTTCACTTTATATAATATTTCTGTCCAAGTAGATATTTAATTAAGATCTTTGCAGATGTAGTTAACTTCCTTTGCATCCCAACATATGCTTTTGTTTACATTTGTTACATTCAAAGACAACCTCAGGTGGACCCAAAAAAAAAAAAAATTATATGCAGATTATATGGAAATCATGCTGTCCCACTCCCCTTAAACTTATCCGCTCCACACCAAAACAGTGACAGAGAACTGAAATTGAAAACCTGTGACTGAACAGAAAATATAAAACAAAATTGTCACTGAAAAAAAGACAAGACATGAAAAAAAAAAGATTGTCACTAAAAACACATCAGAATGTAAAAAATATCAAAATAAAATAGGATAATAAGACTGTAAGTGTCAATAAATGAAGAAGCTTCATTCTTTATTGGAAGCTTGGATTTTTTGTAATGCCTATGTTTTATTTTTCAGTGGAACTATTTTCAGTGCCTACACTTCTTTCATTTGGTTCTGATAGCATTGAAATGAATTCTTTGTTAGTTTATGGCCTGCATGCATGTAGAGTGCAGACTGACCTCGGTCCAGTCGGATCCCTTCATCGAAGCGAGAGAACAGTCTGTAGCGTTGAGCCCAGTATTTGGCTAGCTCCGGTTCAGCTGCCATCTCTGCTGGGACCTGCTGCTTCCTCCCTCGCTTACTCTTCTTCTTCTTTGACTTCATTCCATCTTTCATACTCAGCTCTACACACACACACACACACACACACACACACACACACTATTCATTATTAGACTGCACCAGTTTTCACCAGGATTGTCTTATTTTTCGGCAAACAAATACGTATGCCATCAGAATAATTTGACAGATGCTATGGTTACCAATGTTGCCTTCAGGTGCGTCAGACAGGAGGAAATCAGGAATTTCTAGACATGATATCTGTCTACCAGGCTGCTCCTCCTCCCACTCACTATCCACAGTCCCAGTAGAAGAGTTGAAGGATGTGCTGGGCTGACTGCACTTCCTCCTCTCTGCATCTAAACTGGACAGAAAATTAGAATTCTCTTCTTCCACAGCCTCTTTATTTCCTTCCTCAGCACTCTTTTCCTCTTCTCCCGTCACTTTTCCCAGAGATGGAGGCTTGTCCTCAGGTTCCTGTGTGCTTCCTGCTCCCATCTCACCCTGGTCACATGGTGTCATCTGTGTCTGTCTCTGGTTCTTTTCAAAAAAAATTTTGACCTGTGAAACAAAAACAGTCTTCATTTCATTAGTCTTCTATGTAAAATTTATACTAATTAATGTCCATTCTGCTACTTTCCATTTCTGACTGCCACTGATAATCCATATGGGTGGTTTAACCTATTCCAAGCTCCCATCCTTTTCTTCTACATCTCAACACAAGCCAGATGTGAGTTTAAATGCTTTAAACCTGCAGTGTGGAACTTTTGTCTCCCCCTTCTGGCAGTGAGAGTAATTACACAATGACGTATGCCTCCGCCATACTCCTACAGTAGTTGTTGTAGCCTACTCCGTCGCTATGGTTGCTCCCCCCTTCAGCTCTGACAAACCAATCATTGCAGTGAGCTGAAACTCAGCCCGATGCTGGTGCTGGAGGAATATGGGTATATTTACTGAACAATTCTTACCAAGACTGGGGAAAGAGAAGCAGAGAAATTTTGCAGCCAAAATCGTATGTATGTTTCAGCCAAATGGTTTGGAGTACCAAAATGTATGTTGAGCCATATGAAAGGCATTTAGGGAAGCTCAAATGAGTCCACGCAGATTACTTTACCAACAATATGTCCATTCCAAGCAATAAAATCAGGACTCCCTCCAACCGAAAACTCTCTCTGTCCCCAGTCTTACAGGCATCTCAGACAGTGTAAACTCTTCAACAGTTTACAGTCCGTACCTTGTTGAGAGAGGTGCTGGTCTGTGGCTGTGTGTTGTCTCCACTGGTCTCCGAGAACCTGGTGTGTTTGCTAATGCTGCGAACTGCTCTCTTAGTACACCACTGCCTCTGACGCTTCTGACCAGCACTGCCTTTAAAGCTTAACACACTGTCGAACCTGAGATACACACACAAATACAACCTCATCCAGAGAGACATGGTAAATGGTAAAGGGGCTGCACTGATACAGCGCTTTTACAATTGTGCCTCTCATTCACACACACACACACACACACACACGGCAGCGGGAGCTGCCTTGCAAGGTGCTGGTCTGCCCATTGGGAGCAACTCAGGGTTCAGTGTCTTGCTCAAGGACACTTTGACACATGGACAGGTTGAGCCAGGGATTGACCCGCTTCACATACATATACAGTATGGCTCTCTGTTGGACTGGTTAATATACAAAAAATGCCCTTTGTGTTTTTTGAGTGAGGAACAAAATATAAATTTCACTCTCATTTTTACATTGTACATACACACTCAGCTGGCAGTTTATTAGGTCCACCAAACTAAAGCTAATGCAGTCCAATCTAACAGTCCTGCAATAGATCCTCCCTTCATGAAGGTTCTAATGTTCTCCCATTCTTCTGGGCAGAATCGTTCAAGCTCAACAAGGTTGGATGGGGAGCGTTGGTGCACAGCCATTTTCAGGTCTCTCCAGAGATGCTCTACTGGGTTCAGGTCTGGACTCTGGCTGGGCCACTCCAGGACTTTCGCAGAGTTTTCCTGAAGCCACTCCTGTGTTTTCTTGGCGGTATGCTTCGGTTCGTTGTCTTGTTGAAATGTAAACCTTCGCCCCAGCCTGAGATCCAGAGCACTCCAGGAAAAGGTTTTCACTCAGGATTGCTCTATATTTTTCTGCATCCATCTTTTCCTCTATCCTGACTAGTCTCCCAGTCCCTGTCGCAGAAAAGCATCCCCACAGCATGATGCTGCCACCACCATGTTTGACTGTAGGGATGATATTAATGAGGTGATGCTCAGTGCCTGGTTTCCTCCACACACGCCATTGGGAATTGTGGCCAAATAGTTCAATCTTCGTTTCATCAGACCAGAGGATCTTGCTTCTCGTGGTCTGAGAGTCGTTCAGGTGCTTTTTGGCAAACTCCTAGTGGACTGTCATGTGTGTGAGGAATGGCTTCCGTCTGGCCACTCTACCATAAAGGCCTGATTGGTGGAGTGCTGCACTGATGGTTGTCCTTCTGTAAGGTTCTCCCATATCCACAAAAGAACTCTGGATCTCATTCATAGTGACCACTGGGTTCTTGGTTACCTGCCTAACCAAGGCCCTTCGTCCCCGATTACTCAGTTTGGCTGGGCGGCCAGATCTAGGAAGACTGTTGGTGGTTCCAAATCTCTTCCATTTGAAAATGATGGAGGCTATCGTGCTCTTGGGCACTTTCAATGCTGCAGAAATTTTCTTGTATCCTTTCCCAGATCTGTGTCTTGACACAATCCTGTCGCGCAGGTCTACGGACAGTTCTCTCGACCCCATGGCTTGGTTTTCACTCTGACATATACCATCAACTGTGAGACCTTATATAGGCAGGTGTGTGTCTTTCCTTTTTATTATGTCCAATGTATTCAATTAGGCACAGGTGGACTCCAGTCAAGTTGCAGAAGCATCTCAAGGACCATTGATAGAAGTAGGATGCATCAGAGCTCAATTAAAAGTGTCATCACAAAGGGTCTGAATACTTATGTAAAAGGGATATTTCAGTCTTTTATTTTTAATAAATTTACAAAACACTCCAAAACCTGTTTTTGCTTTTGCTTTGCGTAGGTTGATGAGAAAAAAAATGAATTGAATCCATTTTAAGATGAGTCTGAAACATAACAAAATGTGGAAAACTTGAAAGGGTCTGAAAACTTTCCGAATGCACTATAGGTGGACCTCACACCCAGTGATGCCACAGTAAAAACTTACAGTTGAACGTGATGTATCACCGAACATGAGGGAAACTGATCTCACGTTGAGGCTTATGATCCATCTCCTGATGGTGTAGTTAACCCCCATGTCCACTAAATGGGGCTGTGTGGCATTCTGGCTTCATCACAGCTGCCAGAGATGATTCACTACCATTCTAGCCAGTTTGCTGATATCTAGCAGACACACGCACGTTTCTTTTCTCTGTTCCACTATCTTTACTGATGACTGACTTTGTTTTAACACACTGAAGCATAACTTGTTTTTTTTCTTTTTGTAAGTAAGTAGTGAGTGAGACCGAGGGAAAGAAAGAGGGAGAGAGAGAGGGAAAAAAACAGACACAGTTTTCCTGCTACTATTCAGGAAATATAGATACAAAATGGCGTGCAGTAGTACAGGAAATAAATTGAGTAAAGTACAGCCACACAGCATCAGCTACCACATTTAACTGAACTGCAGACGAGTTTTTAACATGCTGTAAAACACAAAAAAGTCGATAAAACAACTGTAAACAATGAAAATGTATCTGCTGAAGAACAGACTGCTGGAAGATGCTCCGTTTTTTACACACTTCCAGTGGACATTTAAAGCACAAGGAAGCTGTGGACGAACCAGAATGTAATTCAGCTGGATCCAGTGGACACGAGGGGAAACAACCAAAAAAAGACTTACAGAGGGTTTGGGTTGTGTTTGAGTCCCAGTTTACTCCAAGCTTCCTCAGGTGTCAGATGTGCGCTCTCCTCCACATCCAGCTCATGACTGCAGACAAACAGAAAACACTGCTTCAAGATTTAAACAGTAGAATTATTTTCACATCTAGATCTCTTTCTTCTTTTAGCAGTTTAAGCCCAGGAGATTAACACAATATTTTCTTGTTGTTTGTTTGTTTTGTTGTATTTCTTGTTTGAAAACATTTCAAACATTTCGATCGTTTGAGACTTCAAACTTAATTTCTACATCAGAAAAGTGTCAAGGATCAAGGATCTCACGGAAATTTGGAAACAACTAGAAACACAAGGGTGCTACAAGTTCTTCAGTTCAACATTTGATGTCTCTTTAAAGCCATGATTGTCACGCGCTTATTTTTTTGTGAAATTTGGTAGAGGTATTCCCATGAATACCAGGAATACCAGTGTGCCAAGATTTCTTTTTTAAACTCACATAATTTTAACATTTTCCCTTGAGGACATGTTCGTTATCTATTTTTAAGCAAAATCTGATAACTATATAGTTATCATTATAAAAACACTGACTGGCACTAAACCTGGTTGACTGATTCAAATTCAAACTTTGAACATGTTTCCTACGACACCATTTTAGATATTGTGAGAAACAGTTTTTTGCCAAAGGCTTTTTGCATTTTTTTGCACCAAACACTAAGCATTATTGTAAACATACTTGGTGTGTAAGCGAGACTGGCGCTATAAGACAATAAGTGTGAGCTGTGAGGAAATGAGAGAAGAAGTGGCTTATCACATCCCTTGCTATTACCCACTGACCTTCAGATCAGTTCAGATCTTTATTGCCTCACAATAGGAAATTCTACAGCACAACAAAATAAATGTAAAGTCCATAATAAAACAACTAAACAAATACAAAAAAGGACAAGCTGAAGCGTGCCAAGAACCGACAGGCAGTTTATGGTATATTAGAATTAAGAGTAAGCCTGTGAATATTCTCATTCATCCAGGTCATAGTTATCTCAAGGAAATTGAATTGAACCAGGCTAGACTGGTTAAACAAGCACGAACTGATGAAGCCTCTTGGATGAGAGGTGAAACGTCTTCACAGACAAAACCAAAAATCCAGTTGCGTTCGATTCAATTTCCTTGAGATAGAATTAAGAGTGTTTATTGCACATGGGAAAATAAAAATTTAAACCTGTGGCAAAAAATGTTCAGAAACCTGCATCTGACCAGAGGGGAGGATGTTAAATTCCTTGAGGATATGATGGTCTGGATTCTCTATCACACATAAAGAAGACCATTAGACTCTGATGAGACTCAAACACATGCTGTCAGTGAAATAAATATCCAAACACACAACACACGATCCTTTCACTGCTGGTTGCTACAAAAACACAGTTGTTCGTACCAAATTGAGTTAATTCTCAGTAAAGGTAGCTCAGAATTTCTAGACATTCAATACACATACAGTGTAAACTCACCTGCGTTTGACTTTAGCAGGTCCTCCTCCTGGGGGTTTGTCATCATCGTCATCATCTTCTCTATTTGACATCTTATTCCTTGAGCCATACTGTCTGTCAGGACTGCCAGCAGCATGCTGGGAATCTGAGTGAAAACATACAAGGTATTTACCAGCAAAACTCACATCAAATAAAAATTAAATGAATTAGCATTATTTCAAAACCACCACTACAACCCTAATATGTGATATTAAGTCTGAAATACATTTACTAAATGAATGTACAAAATACTAAAACAGAATTCCAAAATTTGAAGAATAATATACTAATAAATTGTAAATTGTAATTTTTATTTTAAAAACCTGTTTCACATAGATATAGTAACAGGTCACAAGAATAGGTGACACTGAAACATACTAGCATTAGGAATTTGGGTCAAGCATGACACATTTTAAATTTAGATAGAAACTGATGACTCAACAAATATTCTCAGCAGAGATGCCTCTCTCATCTTGTTCTCAGCAAAGATAATCTTTACATTTACATCTATTCATTTGGCAAAAGTGACGTACAAATGAGGTATGATCCAAGCCACGGTAAGGCAAGACAAAGCAAATTTATTTATATAGCACATTTCAGCAACGAGGCAATTCAAAGTGCTTCACACAAGATACGATAGATCAAGGAGAAGCCTTCGAGAATAAGCGCTGTACGTGCCACAGGTTGCAGGTGCATGAAGTAACACATAGGTTCATAGCAATTTAAATTTACATGTTTTTAGACAGAGAGAGAGAGAGAGAGAGAGAGGGAGAAGGATGGAGAGATTGAGAGAAAGAGAGAAAAAGCATATTAGGTGAATAAATACTCTCAGAAGTCTTTCAGTGATTTCTGAAGAGTGATTCTGCTGACTGAATCAAGTTCAGTAAATTGTTCCACCGCTGGGGAAGCACACAGGAGAAGAGTTTAGATGGAGATTTCTTGCCTCACAGTAACAGTAGGACTAGTCGTCATTCATTGGCAGATCTTATTTAATTTTGAGTTCATTTTATGAGTGTTTCAGTTAGTTTTGGATTACATGATTTTAATTTAAGTTTAGTTCTTGCGCACCATTAAGTCCTACTGACAGGTGTGTTGGATCGAAAGTGTGCAAGATTTCTGCTTCCTTTTGAACACATTTTGAACAAATGGTTTCCTTATATTGTAATTAACAAAAAGTTTTAGTTTTTGGCAATTGTCAGATCAGAGATTAAAAGATTTGAAAAATGACACCATAACATGTTGTGTGAAAAGTTTAAAGACAAAGCAGTCTGCATGATAATGTAGCAATACTGAGTGTCACACACACACACACACACACACACACACACACATTACCTGTATGTTTAGCTGTGTTCTGCTGTGAGGAGACAGCAGGTCTCTTGTGATCATTTCCTCCATCAGAAGGATCATCAGAACCACAGAGCTCTCCCTCTGACTGCTCTCTGATATCAGCCACACTCAGACACTGTCTGTCTATCTCTGAGTCAGTTACAGAGCTTCCACCTGTGTCTAATGTGCAGTTCTGTCCAAACAGATCATTCAAAACCTCAACGTCACCATGAAGAGTCTTCACGTCTTCTCTCTGTTGGCTTTCAGGTCCAGTCTGTCCATCTCTCCATTCCTCTGGGTGTGTCTCTATGTCTCCATCCAACACCCCTTCCGCTGCTTCTTTACCAGCATCCCCATTACAGACAGACTGGTCAGTGGTCCAGCCCTGCGCTGCCCAGTATGAGTACTGCTCCCAGTATGAGTAGTAGGTCTCTGCGACGTGTTTGTCCCAGACAGCCTTTGTGTCTGGGTCATCCCAAAGAGCAGTCACTGTTACTGGATCTTCTGCAGACAGTGGCTCAGTCTCTGGATGTTTCTCCAGCCAGCTGCTCCTCAGCAGAGCTTCACCATGTTGAGCTTCAGAAGATAAACAGGAAATGGAGAAAAATGGAGAATGAATAATTCATATTTGAGGTGTTAAATGGTTTGTCCAGTCTTAGGTCACATGATGACAACTGAGCAAGCTCCATCTGCTGATGAAGACTGTGAGATGTGGTTGGAAGCACTGGAAAAAGCTAGTTAGTAGACCTATAGTCCACTGCTATTCCTGGCAATTTGACAAAATGAGGTCAAAACTTAAAAATGGCACAAAAAAGTATTTTGTGGTTTATTAAATTGAATTAAATTTTCTTTGTGCATAAGAGATGATACTTAGGTGATGTACAGTATTTATTACAGTGCTCTTTTTAAAAGAGACTCTGTGTATTGAGTCTTGTGCTGCTGCAGCCTTTACATCAATGTGACACATTCAGTTCAGACCTGTTCCATGTTGGAAGTGTTACAGACATGTTACAGATCTGATCTCATAAGATCGCTTTCGTTACGTCTATGTCAAAGTGACTCAGTCTCAACTTATTAGATGATGTCACTTTCATTGGGTTTTAAATTGGCTTTAGATTCATATTATTACATCTACATACCATGTCTGAAACATGTCTACAAATTTGATATAGTCCAATGAAGGAAAATATCACATTTCATTGGGTTCATTGTGCAAGTGTACAAGTATGTGTACTTCATTGTTATCTTCATGTCCTCCTCCTTACCCCAGTAGGTTTCCCAGCCAGCAACTTGGATCCCTCCTGTTCCTTCTTTCTCATCACCTAGGTCAAAAATCACAAGCCAGTGTGAAATAACATCACAACACTGAACACATAATAATAATAATAATAATAATAATAATAATATATACAGTGGTGGCCAAAATTATTAGAACACCTGACAGATCTGAAAATATTGACCTTTTTTTTGCCTCCAAAACATGATTTCATGTCCTAATGTTCATGAAACATGCAGATGGTTGCTCTGAGCACAACAAATATCAGATGAAGTGAGTCCTACTGTTTTTATCCACTTTTAACTTTAATATTTGGTATGTTCACCTTGTGCAGCAATTACAGCAGCACATCTCTCTGGCATAGTGTCAATATATTTCCTGAGAACTTCAACACTAATGTTATCCTATGCCTTCTGCAACTCAAGCCAAAGGCTTTCCTTTGAATGTACAATAGATCTGTCCAATTTATTTTCCAACTCGCCCCAAATTTGCTTGATGGGGTTGAGGTCTGGACTTTGAGGGGGCCAGTCCATCATTTTCAACGTTCCAGCAGATTCCTTCTGTCGCAGGTAGTTCGAGCAATAGTTAGAAGAATGTTTAGGGTCATTGTCCTCTTGGAAAATAAATCCAGGCCTAATAAGACGACTCCCAGATGGTACTCCGTGCCTCACCAGAATGTTGTGGTATACTTTCTTATCCATGATGCCATCAATTTTCACTNCTTTCTTCGGTCCTTAAGACTGAGAATTTTGAGATGCTTCACTTGTCTGTCTGAAAGTTTCTTTTTTCTACCTCTCCCCTTTCGGTTCTGGTGTGAATTGGTGGCATCATGGCGGTCTAAAGTGTACTTTACAGTGCTTGGACTGCATCTCAAGTCCTTGGCTATGTGGCGGTAACTCCAGCCAGCATCAAAAAGGGCCTTTATTCAAACCCATTGCTCACTCGTTAGCTCCTCCTTCACCTTAGCCATGTTCAAAGAGCAGCATGTGCTTCAAGACTACTTCTAGAGGCTTTGAATTTATACCAATTGGTGGTGTGGCCTCAGTGACAAAACCCTGATGTTACCAATCACTTAATGAGCAGGATAGGCCTTGTACATTCAAAAGAATCACACAGCTGTGTCCTAAGACTCTTGCATCACCATCAATTTAACCACGATCACACCTGACAATGATTACACAAGTAATTTGGCTTCTTCTGTGAAGGAACATGATTGTGTGACATTGACAGTGAAATAGGCCTAGCTTGTTTTTTGTAAGGAAAATGACCTAAATCTCCTTATGATGGCTCTATTCTATGGTTTATTGAGCATAATGATGACTTTGTAGATATTTCATTCATTTTATGGGTATTTTAATGGCCAATTCAACAAAACAACTGAAACCTCTTAAATATGTTGAGTGTTCTAATAATTTTGGCCACCACTGTACATATAAAACACAGAAAAAGACTGTCTCCTGAAAGTCAGATGCTACTGATTTGTCCTGCCTGAGAAGCTCCGGCAGGAAGTTTCAAAGCAGGGGAGGCAAAAACTGGTGTTGATCTACATTTCTTTCATGAAATGGACAAAAGTGTCAAGCTGATGCATGTCAACATAATCACTGCATGAGCTCAGCCTAATTATGAGGAACCTGGTCAACCTACTGGTTTACCATTCTTTCATTATTGGATAAGCCCTCCTGCTTGGCCTCAGTGACCTGTTCTATACATATTTGTACATAATAACAATAACACATTAATTGTATTACCTTTGTTGTCAACCTGTAGATCTTTTTCATCCTCCTCCTCTTCATCTGGTTCTGTCTTGTATGTGGCTGGCTTCCTGTTAGACCTCCTCCCCTGTCGCATGACCAAAAACAGGCTCATTCAGCAGCAGGAACGGCCCCAAAAATTTCGTAAAGGTAAACTAACTTACCACTCTCCTCTGTGCAGAAGAGCTGACAAAGGCCAGAGGCAGACCCATGCTGGCCATCAGCTGAGCCTCTTCATCCAACACCTCCTCTTTCTCCTCCTCTTCATCATCATCTGCTTCTGTGAGTTGAGGGAAAATGTATTTAAAATGGAATCATCTTTTCACATCCCTTGATTCACCCCCTCTGTTAGACAGTGTGTCTGTGTTGTTCTTCATTTTCAATGTGTCAGTCAATCAGTGGAAAACCTCAGAGCCAACTCATTCCCAGGAACTGGACTGTTAAACATGAAATGGTTAAACATACCTTGGACTGCAGCGTCTGCCAGGTCAAAGGAGAGCAATCTATTATCAGAGCGATACAGCTCCCGATCCCTGGACAGAGGCAGAGAACACAGACAAACAGGGAAGGCTGATGTAGGCCAACAGCTTCATCTACCCATACTTCAGTCGGCAGCACTGCTGTCTCACTTTCAAATGTGTGCATCACAAATCCAGGTCAATAAGCGCTAGCTACTGGACATAAGAAAGACAAGAGAAGCTCACTGTACGAAGGCTCTGGAGCACCGACAGTGAATTCTCTCCTCCTCCTCATCAGATGAAAGTCTCCTGCTGAAGAAGATATCCGCCACCACTGCCACCCTGCTCCTCTCCAGCATCATCACGGTCAGCTCACTGATTCTAACGTACACAGCAGCACGCGCGCATACGTTCACAACTGGCCACTAGCTGTTCACGTCTGTGACAAGACCAGAAGACCACGGGTTCACTTCATCGCACTCACCTTCAAGACAACGATGTTCCGCCCGCAAGGACGACACTGACACTTCCGGTACAGTCTTTCTGAATAAAAGCGTTATTTGTAAGGGACTTAAACTGTCTTTTTTTTGTACTAAAAGAAACAACTGAACAACAAATATGCAAATTAACACTGTGCAATGTCTGCTATGGCTGAATTTCAATAATGAATAAAAATCATGGGAGTCTGTCAAATTCAGTCATACTGATTTTGAGAATGAATGATAATATGTAGCACACACTGTTTAGTTCTCAACAATTTATTTTCGATTATTGTTTTTTGCGCTTTTATTTTGAAGGTCAAACAGGACGTTTCAGGTTCCGGTTTTGTTGCTAGTGAGTGGAAATCATCTACCGGCACTTTGTTTCCAGGGACACTGAATCACCGTAACACCTGATTATGTCACATTGAAAACGTTCCGGGTTTAGGAACAGTACAGTTGTTAGCTAACAGATTTCTATGTTGTGCTGGTGTAACATTAAATATACAGTGGCGTGTTTTTACTGACTTTGTACTCAGAGTAACTGTCCAAGGTAACGTTCACGTTTTCTGTGTGTATTCTGTCTGTAGTGTCACGGTAACGGTAACGTTAGGTGACCTATGCTGTTGACGTTAACACTGAAGGCTTGTTGTCAATAAAGAGTTTACACTTCTGCTCAATTAGTTAGTTAGCTTACTGTTTTAACGCAGCTCTTGTCTTCTGTTATTATTATTATTATTATTATTATTATTATTATTATTATCGTATTTACGTTCTTCGCTGGTGTAACGTTACTCATCATAGCTAGGGTGTAACATTAATCCGAACACTGAAGCCAGCCGTCATTAAATCATATCATACACATACATGGTGTCAGTTGATTCAGTGCAACAAGTAAGTTCACTTAGAGCTGTGTGTGCTGACTCGTGACTGTCATTCAAACACTGCCTAACTCAGACTCCTGTACTTTACCTGAACTGAATGCAGCATAACAAGACAAAATATTTCTGTTCATGTATAAAGGGGGTTATTGAACTAAGTGAGTGGTGTTTTCCTCTCCTCTCCTTTAGTTCACTTGTATGTAGCCGCAGATGCTCTCAATGCAGTGCGATCCATCCCCTGAAGCTGTCTGACTGACTGATTCTGTCATCAGCTGTTTGAACTACAGCTTGTGTGACAGACAGCAGGACAGGATGTCAGACAGTGGGAACCACTCCTGTCTGCTGGGAGCAGAGGACACCGTCTCCCTCCTGGTATGAATCCTGTCCTTTTAGTACTGGCATTTACAACTTGACAGCCATTCAGTCTCTCTGTAAATACATTTGGCTGTGTTCATGCATTGCTTACTTAAGGAACTGGTTGATTACTTGATTGAGGCTAATGTTTATTTGATCATATCAGGCATGTGACTACAGTTCACGGATGTGGCGGCTGTAGCTCAGTTGGTAGCATGGGTTGGTCATTAATTGCATGGTGGGAAATTAGCACCGGCCACCAGCCAAATGCTGGTAAAATATTAAAGTGGCTGGTAGATTTCAGACACAAAATAATGATTTACTATTGAGTGGCTGGTGAATGTGAACATTTATCTGTCAGTGGCTGGTAGATGTTTACATTTTTAAAAGTTAATTTCCAACCCTGCTATCCGCATGTTGAAGTGTTTGAGCGAGACACAGACCAAACAATTGAAAGAATAATCGTCAGATGAATCGATAATGAAAATAATTGTTTGTTGCAGCCCGAAGCGTATTTGTACAATAATGTAGCCGTTTATTTGATGTACCATCAATGATTGTAAAAACATATTTGATGTGAACAAGACTAGCCCTGGAACTATGTTTGCAGCTCTGAACCAAAAATGAAATGTCAACCTTCTGGTGGTGCTATATGAAAAGTCAGGGGATCACCAAAGTCATTAGTATTCATCCTCTGGCAAACATGAATATCTGTGCAAAATTCCATGACAATCCATCCAATAGTGGTGGATCTGATTGTTGACCCAATTATTGACCTGTCTGTCTTGGTCCACAGGTCTGTGTGTTTCATGCGTGGGAGGAATGGGCAGGCCTTGGTCAGCTGGATGACTATCTGAGTGTTTTGGAGTACCTGCTGTGGGTCTTCACCCCTCTGGCCATTGTCTTCATCTTGCCGTTCCTCATCGTCATCCTCCTTTACCTCTCTATACTCTTCCTTCATGTTTATAAGGTACACAAAGACTCTTTCCACCATATGCACTGCGTGAACAGTGAACCACAGCTCATGTCATTTACCAAATTTTACAAGCAAAATGCCATCCATTATTTTTAAGCATAAACAACAATTGCTGGTGCTATAACATAATACTCATATAATACTTACTATTATTTACTACTTACTGCCTTCACATAATTAGACAAAATGTAACAAAATGTCAAATGAAGGGTCTGTTAACTGAGCAGAGTGCAAGTTTGAACTGAAAAGGGAGGCCACCAAACACATCCGCAAGAAATTCAAAATAGCCAGCTCAATGTTGATTACAGCATGGGACAGAGCAACCAATCACAGGCTGGAGCCATTGTGCAGCAGACAGTCAAACAAATGGACCAGCACAACTTAAATTACCTTCACTGTTTATCATCCAAAGCCTCAGAACAGGTCTGCCAACTAGTGGAGTCAAACATCGTGAACCTAAAATTGCTTGCTTGAGTTGGTTACTGCGGGATTACTTTAATGTCGTTGGTCAAACAGTCAAGCAAACAGATTTTTTCCTTTCTGTCCATCACTGTAAACCTGTTTAAGAACAATTTCTAAAAAGCAAAACAAGAAGAAGTAAACAGCAGGAAAATATAGCTCTGCACTCCACTCTGTAAATGTTCTGGCTATTTTACAAGTTGGTTTCATGTCTAAATAAACACCAGAGTCACTTTTTGGTCAAATTTATGATGGTAATCTGATGAGGTCAGACCAGTAACATCTCTCCAACAAGACTGAATTGAATGCTATCAGATTAAGTTAAAGACTCCAGCAGCTAAAGGTCTGACGCACAGAGAGATTAAAAGTACATCTTGGTGAGCCTTTTAAGAGCGCTGTAATACATTTATCACTTAGTTATCATCTTTTATGCACAGACATAATTTGTTATTTTTTAACTCTGATTCATTACTGACAGATTGTAGGTTAATAGGTAGCAGAATTCCTTATTATTTCTATTGATAATAACATTGTTGAAAACATGTATTGAAGGATCCAGGTCAGGCTGGTTAAACTATGAGAATCAGGGGTGGGTGTCCCTAATGCCCCAGGTGGCCATTAATTAAGCCATGCAGATAAACATGCAAACTGCAAAAAAAATGTTAAAAGCATCACTAATGCATCCGTTAAAGGGCAGAAAACACTCTTCCCCCTTCATATCATTCCTTTCCAACCCAGCACTGTTCTCCAGCAGTAACCCTTCTCCCTCTGTGGACCATAGGGAATTGTGACTTTATCTGTGATGGTCCTGTCATATCTGAATAAAGTTTATGGGTGTTTTTCACCACGGTTGAAAACCTGGAAGTACCAAACCAGCCACCTCCTATAGTTTAACTTAAAATTTCCAACAATTAATTGTTTTCTGCAGATACTTTCCTTAAATTTAGGCAACAAATTCAATACTAACTAAAAGTGTGATGTAAACCTATTGAATTTAGTATGTGTATTTGCAAGTACTGTATCAGAGAGGTATCGTTGAAATGAAGCTTGAACAAAGGTAAATATTATTAATGACAAAACTATTGTAAAAGGACCCAGGCTGTTAAAAATCTATTGCTGTTGTCCTGTCTTGACTCAAACTAGACCTTATCTTTCCTGATGTGTTCTTCTAACAGAGGAAGAATCAGCTGAGGGAAGCTTACTGCAACAACCTGTGGGATGGAGCCAGGAAGACCCTGGCTACTCTTTGGGATGGACATGGAGCCATATGGCATGGTAAGACACCATGAGCTTCATTTATTGAAGATTTGTGGCATCCTTTTACATACTGTTCATTCAGATAGTATTTATACAACTGCTATCACCATAAAAGAAAAGAAAAAGGAGAAAGCCAGATTCTGAGGTGAAACTTCGCTTCTGATATTGAGCCATGAGCTTGTCGGAAGGTATATGTGAAAAAAATGCCACTGCTTTGCAGAATCACCGCAGAGTACATGTGTATTCGAAGCATGTCTCTACCTTATACCTAAGAAATGCAGTAGGAGTGTGTTTTTTGTGTTTATCAATATAGTATTTTATTTAGTGTCTTAGAGTATAGAAAACAGAAAACATAACCAAATACAGAAAATTGCTACAAAAATAGAAAACACAACCAAAAAAAGAAAAGCGCTGCACATGTCGAAAAGACAACCAAATACTAAAATGCGCTGCAGAAACAGAAAACACAGCCAATTAAAGAAAGCAACCAAATACAGAAAACACCACCAAATACAGAAAACTGTGGTGGCTGTCAGGGGCAAACGCGCAGTAACTTAAGAACGAAACACAAGCAAATTAAGAAAACATCATGCGCAGCATTTAGAGAACGCGCTGCAAACACAGAAAACGACAACGGAAGTGTTTCCAGCCGACTTTAAAAGTTCTGAACACGGCTTGAACATGCTTGTTGCCTCGGTTTGTGACTCATGAAGTTATTGAAGTCGTATCGTCTCGTCTTGTTTATGTTGTGGATTTCTTACTTCTGTTACTGCTCCACTCTGTGCATGTGCTGATAGTGACCGCTGCGCACGGGAATCAGTTCTATTTGTAACACCCAGAGTCCCTCAAAACCCCAGTACTGGTCATCGTCACCCTCATCAGTGGAGGTTATCACATATGCTTGGCCTACTGTAGGCTATATGCCTACGTCGGGATATTTCTGCTCTAATAATGCTCATATGATTATTATGCAGGCTCATCAGAAATCATTAAAATGACTGATAGGATTCCACTTTTTCAATCTGCAAGGTCCTGTGAGGTGTGCAGTAGCAGAAGCAAGAAATCCACAACATAAACAACATGAGTCACAAACCGAGGCAACAAGCGTGTCCAAGCCGTGTTCGGCACTTTTAGTGTCGGCTGGCAACACTTCCGTTGTCATTTTCTGTATTTGCAGCTCGTTTCTGTGTTTGCAGTGTGTTTTCTAAATGCTGTGCATGTGTTGTCAAATTGATGAAGATGTTTTCTTAATTTGCTTATGTTTCGTCTATTTGCATGTGTTTTCTTAAGTTGCTGCGCGTTTGCCCCTGATGGCCACCGTAAAAAACACACCAAATACACCAAATACAGAAAAGCGCTGCAAAAACTGAAAAAACTAAATACAGAAATGTACTGGAAAAAAACAAATATCCCAATATGGAGGACCAATATCTGTAATGAGAAATACACAGTGTTAGCACAGTTCTGCTGCTACATCAGCTTATGCTTATGTTTGAAAGCCCAAACCTCTCCACACTTGTGGAACACAATCTAAAACCTTACATATGATTAAAACCACAACAACAAGCGGTTGCTAAACAAATTAAAACTGTCTCACCAAGTCAGGATGTTAGAGGAACAGATGACAACAAGCACAGACGCTTTCCAACCTTCCAAAATTTCACAAACAACAAACAGCTGGGCCTAATAGACAAAGGAGAATATTAATCAGCAAAGATTTTAAATAATAGGCCAATAAGAAATTCCTTTCATGTTAACGTTCAATCAATACAGGATTAATTGTATTATTATGTTTAAAGGTGTTTCTGTATTTAGTTGTGTTTTCTCACTTCTCAGCTTTTTTTCTTTTTCTTTTTCTTTTTTTTTTTTAAAAGTTGCGTTGAGCTCTCAGGGCCACAGTACTTATCACCTTTTAATTGAATAACATGTGTGCCTCATGTACTTTGACCTGTGCACCAGGCTATGAGATACATGGTATGGAGAAGATCCCTGACCAAGGGCCAGCACTGATAGTGTACTATCATGGAGCCATTCCCATCGACTACTATTACTTTCTGGCCAATGTTATAATCCAGAAGGGACGGACCTGCCACTCTGTAGCTGACCACTTCCTCTTCAAGATCCCAGGTACTTGCACTCTTTCACACATGCACAGACACATACACTCCCCTCCAAAAGTATTGGAACAGTGAGGCCAATTCCTGTATTTTTGCTGTAGACTGAAAACATTTGGGTTTGACATCAAAAGATGAATATGAGACAAGAGATCAACATTTCAGCTTTNAAAGCTGAAATGTTGATCTCTTGTCTCATATTCATCTTTTGATGTCAAACCCAAATGTTTTCAGTCTACAGCAAAAATACAGGAATTGGCCTCACTGTTCCAATACTTTTGGAGGGGAGTGTAAATGCATACACTATCAATCTTCACAAGTACTGCTCACCTTGTTATATGTGCAATGTATGTTTTGGTTTACTTTTCATTTTTTTTTGTTTTTAATAGCTTCTTTCACACAAATTAGGGCTTATCTAAAACTAAAAATTTAAAACTCTAACTCAACTTTATCTCAATCATACAACAAGTCTACTGTTTAGACTTTCATATTTGTATTATATTCTTCATTGTGAAGTGTTTTATGTTCTTAATTATGAAAGTAGTGGAATAAAACAGCACTCTCAACCAAATACAAAAAAAAGAGATAAACAGTGTGTAACTATAGTCAAAACAGTGAAGTCGGTCCCTGACACCTTACTGATCACCTCTGTATGTCACGCATGTCATGAAATGACAACAAACTCTAATTGGTCAAGATCCAATGTGTAGTCTACAGTGTCTCTCAAGCCAAGCCACAATGAGATGGCCTAATCTGACACAGTGAGCATCTCAAAAGACAATCATCCTGTAGGCTGTCCCTGATATTAGCCCCCAATAATCCTCTACAGCAAGTATGTGACCATGTATTTGAAACTAACTTTCAGTACTTTTTGGTATTCCTAGTTTGTCATGTTTGTCAAGAATTTTAGGTGGAATACATTTGGGTTTAAGTAGTTATGTAAGTCATTTTTTCTTCCTTTTTTTTTTTTTTTTTAATCCTTGCTTTATTTTTCAGTTTTATCTTTCTTATTCTAATGAGTCCTTACCCTATCTCATCCCGTCCCGTTCCTCCAGGTTTCAAGTTACTGTTGGAGGTGTTTAGTGTGATCCATGGTCCTCAGGAGGAGTGTGTGCGGGCTCTGAGGAACGGTCACCTGTTGGGGATTTCTCCAGGAGGAGTGCGTGAGGCTCTGTTCAGTGATGAGACCTACCCTCTTTTCTGGGGCAAACGCAAAGGCTTCGCCCAGGTCGCCATCGACTCTCAAGTGGTGCGTTATTGTCCCTGAAATCTACTGTCACTGTTTGTCAGTGCTTTTGTTGAAGCTTCAGCCTGGAGTGCATAGCATTGTAGATTAATTTTACATTACATTAGTTTTACAGTATACTTGCAGTTTATACAATATATTTGGATGCAGTATTCATGCATGTATTCAGCGTTTTAATCGTTTTTTGTTGCCAATATGTGAACAGATTGTAATGAAACCTAAAAAATGAGACCTTCCCCGACTTTCTCAGTTGACTGTAACAGCCCGTAGACTGATTTCTATGTGAAGGACTCGGGACAGTTTTGCGCACTACAGAGTGCCTCTGGTCTCTACAGCTCCGCTACAGCGCTAACAGTGTGCAACACTAGCTAACGTTAGCTCTATGATACTACTTCATATTTACACAGAATTTAGATGATGTCATTTTGAGTGTCGATGGAGCAGCTACAATGTTAGCATAGCCCTGATCAATCAGAACTCCATTCAGAAAACAAGCATTTTAAAAGTTGTTTGTTTGTCGTCTTGCGGACAGACCTGACAAAGCATGAATTCAGACTTTTACAAATCAGCATCATGATGTAGTTATTTCAGCATCCTTTTGATCCGTTTATTGCAATTAAATCACAGCAAAATCTGTTCATTTTGGGATCATACCGCTGTAGTAAGTGGTCCGCTAAGCTAACACCAACAAACGACCGGCACACACCACAACACAGACTCACAACTCGACACATCAACACATCTTATTTATAATATTCTGTCTGGTTCACTCACCGTTAGCGCTTTCATCCAGCTAATGTAGCTCCGCTGACGTTGCTGAGCCTCTCAGTGAAAGCTAGACAAACAGCCATTAATAAAGCTGGTTAGCAAGCTGTCAACATTTTTTTTAACAACTTATTGAAAAGCAAGCTGTCAACATGATTCCTGTCAATCATGTTCAGTCTTGTGTGTGTCACGTCAGTGTTTTGGCCGATGCTGGCTCATGCCAAAACAGTGACGTGACACATACAAGTGTGAGCAACAGGATGCTGACTGCAGGTGACTTAACGGCCATAGGTGTTAAGTCACCTGCAGTCATTTTCTGAATGTTACATACAGGACCTTTAACAGACTGCTGCCTCATGGCCAGTCTGTTCCCTTTCTATACTTGTGAAAATCTTTACTAAGCTTTACATTGTTGTATTTGGAAATCCCATGATTTATTGTTTGTATGCTTCGCCATAGTACAGGACACGCCCTACATGCATTTTTTATGTGTCGCATTTTATTTTGGCACATTAACTGGATACACATCTGTTATCCCATCTATTAGTTCATTTTAACTGAAAATTGCCAATATGGAATAATATTGTTTAATTTCCTTTAATTTTTTGGACAGTCAATACTATCTGAAAATAACTTTGATCAGATTTGAGTGTCCTGGCATAATTGATCACTACATTACCCTCTGCATCCATAAACAAAAGAATTGCATGTTTTAGTCACCGACATATAAATGCAAGCGACCAGCAGGAGTGTATTAGAAGTCTGATGATACAGGCCTTTGGACAGAGCTTTCTGGCTGGTACAAAATACTGTAGGTCACAAACAAATTTAGGAAGCAATTCGCCATTAGATGGCACTGTAGTCATATCGTAAGTTGTCACACTAAATACAGCCAGCTAAAAGTTCATGGATGTGCAACCTGTGTAGTCAGAAAATGACCAGGAGCACTATAGTAACAGACAAGTAGCCACCATTTTTAGTTGTTGTTTGCATATATTTTCACCATTTTCAAATCCTCTTCAACACATTTAATATTTCTCACAGCACATCTGGATTGTTCTGAGTAGCATTACCAATGGATTCTTGTTACTCCACTCCTACAGTAAACTAAACAAGTGGCATAATTCACTGTCTAAGGGCAGCATCTTTCTTACATATTGTTCTCCATGTTAGAATTCTGCTGTGTAGAAAGCCCTCCTCTCTAATCTTCTCTTTCTCTTGCTCTCTCTGTCTTTCAGCCAGTAATTCCAATGTTTACTCAAAATGTGCGGGAAGGCTTCAGATCTCTGGGAACACTCAGTAAGTGTAGAAACAAGTTAAAATCAGAAAAGTAACCTCAAGCTGATGGTATCACTGATAGACACACATCTTAAATTTTACACAATTTCACACACTCACACACACAGGAAGACACAGCACAGGCCGTAACATATATATGTTGTATTTTGACGTTTATATATCCAGCTGTATGGAGAGTGTAGTGACACATGATGTAGTTGGGGGTGTTCTCCATAATCTATTGAGAAACATTGATTTTGAGTATTCCTAGCAGCAGGATGGTGTTTGTGGAATTTAGTCAAAATAAGTGTGTTTGTTCGTGTTAATGAAGGAACATGTCATCCAGTGAAAAAAACGTATCCTCAAGATATTGTGGTAGCAAGGGGAGTGTTCTGACCTGACTGAGGTGGATATGAATCTGATCGTAACCTGTTCATTTGTCATCGTCTACAGTCTCATCTGAATCCTCTTTTTATATTTCTCCATGTAACTTGCTCTTTCTCTGTATCTTTCTATCCAGGATTTTTCCGCTGGGTGTATGAGAGGTTTCGTCTCCCTATAGCTCCTGTTTATGGTGGATTTCCTGTGAAGTTCCGAACCTTCCTTGGTGATCCCATCCCGTATGACCCCAATGTAAACGCTGCAGAGCTGGCAGAGAAAGTAAGTGAGCTAAAGCTACTGTATTGTATTGCTGGGGAATTTCTTTCTTTCTTTCTATTTTTGCACACACACATAATAATCTGTGCACCCACACACAACACTAAGCAACCACTGGAATTTCAAATTCTGATGGGTACTAAACTAAACTATATATCATCACTCTGTGATTAAATTCGAGGGGTGCCCTGCAAGATGTTTGCAATAATGTAAACTGTTCCACAGATCATTCATATGTAGTGCTGCTGACTACGTTTTTTGCTCTGTAGGTGCAGCAGGCAGTCCAGTCTTTGATAGACCAGAACCAGAAGATCCCAGGCAACATCCTGAGAGCCTTGTTGGAGAGATTTTACACCAAACCAAAAGACAATTAACATCAGCAGTACAACAACAGAGACAAACTGTCCAGTGTGTGACCAAAACAACATGTCACATTGGCTCAGATGGCTGCAGTGTGCACAGGTTTGGTGGCCTAACATGTTGGAATATTTGCACAGCGTTCTTCACTGCCCCCAGATACTAGTGACTGCAGCTGCTGAGGTTCCTTTTACAGAAATGGTCTTTGTATCGCACCTTTCTGATATGTATTCTTGCGTACATTGAATCCCTTTATCTGCTCATTCCCAGATTGAATCGGTTTAAAGCTAGACTTCCTGAATTTGTGCTATTGAACTTGACAATAATCATACCTCAAAAACGATAAATGAAAAGATCGTTATTTTTTCAATACACATACACAATATCTAATTTCTCCTGTTCTGATATCTTTGTCTTGTTTAATTACAGAATGATCAGTTAAAGATGGGCCTGTGGACTGTTGGTTGGTTGAACTTCTGGTTAGATGTAATTGGTCTATGTAGCTGTTCTCAGTTTAAATTTATGAGATTCAGATAATTTCTTCATTGAAAATTGTGATATAAGTACATCTAGGTCAGCAAGAGATTCATAATGTTGGTTAGTCAATAACTTTGGTTTACTGTTCATGCCTATGAATTGCAGTGACTCTGCAGACATTTGCTGAACCCAGTGGTTAAGGCTGTCCCACTATAATGGCTTTTTGGAGTTGGAGTTTCATATGAATCAATATCATAGTTGTCCCAGGAACATACAGGGCACTGATCTAAGGTCAGTGACAACATGGTGTAGATGAGATAAACTTGAGTTTACATGGTGTTCATGATATTGACTGTATACATAAATTCCAGTGGTTTTCCCTGTCCTTCAATGAATATGGGCATGCAGTTAATGTTAATGCTTTATTCTTCAGGTCTCTTACTTTTCTTCTGATTTCCTGGAAATTGTCCCAATAATTTCTTTAAAAGAATCTGGTATGTCACTGTTAATTCTTAGAACATGTCTTGGAAATCTAATTTGGTAGTATAATTATAAGGAAAATTGAGGGGAATTATAGAGACAGATAAAGTTCTTTCCCCTCCGGATATTAATGGCTGCTTATAAACTCCACTGACTTACACTCTTCCAGTTGCCATGTCACTACTGCATCATTTCCTAAACACTCAAATGAGCAGGTATTTACCGACTGCACCAACTGAACACTTTGTCCATTTCTTCTATCATTAATATACACCAGCTAATTGCTCTAAGTAAACTAATTAACTTATAAAAATGTGTTTCAGTTTTTCTGAAGTCAGGCCCTCAGTAATGAAAAAGTCCCACAGTTATATAAACACTTGTAGTCATTTCTTCTCACACTAGGTACCTTATAACTGATTGAATCTTAGTAAACTGCCAGTGACAGGCAGCTGTAGTGTCCTAATAGTTTGAAATGGTTTGCAGGAGCTTTTTCCAACAGACTTACCTTAATGTACATAGACACAGAGGCTGGACAAAATAACTAGAACATCTGACAATGAAATTCAATCCAATATAACAGCTCTGCCATTATATTGACACTGTCACAGACAGGTGTTGATTCATCTCTTGGTAAACTGTGAAGCTGTAGTTTATGTTGTTGTAGTAAAATACATTATATGTCATTGTTGCACAAATATGTGTTGATATTTCCAATATAATTAAGCTTCAAAATGAACCAAATCACAGACACATGATAAATAACTCATGATACGAGTAATTCTACATAGAAGATACACTTTAAATTCTGCTGAAATCATTTATCGAAGAGTTTTTATTGTCCATGAACTGCCCACTGTTACCCAAGGGATTATTTCTGAAATATCCAGGTCTACCTTAAATCCAGAGGTAAATCCACACTGAGCTCCTTTGGGGTTATCAGTGTCGGAACATCTTATGTTGCTTGCTTCCAATTGTAATACCTTTTTAACATTTTGATTTTGTGTTGTAACGGTTGCCATGGAAGCAAAAGCAACCATCTTGTTCTGAAACCATTAGTTGATCAACACAATTGCTGTGAGGATTTGCTGCTTTTCTCTGTTTTATATCATTGTAAATTTAATATGTAATATTAGACTGTTGGTCGGACAAAACGTTTGAAGACATTACCTTGCTCTTCAGGAACTTATGATATGCATTTTACCATAGTTTTTGACATTTCATCCATTAATTGAAAGACAAATTCAACTGATTAATCAATAATGAAAGTAACCATTAGTTGTAGCCCTACAAATAGCGGTGGACTTTGTTGTGCCATACGGAAAATGCCAAAGTGACCTGATAGGTCATTTGTTAGAGCTAATGCAGTGGTTGCCTTTTATCAGTCGATCAAACTTCACAGGTGACTGACAAATTAAGACTAGAATAAGACTAACTATATTTAGTAAAAGAGGGAGACTTATGCACACAAAAATAAAAATATGCAGAGATGCTAGTTCAAAATGTATAAGAATAAATGATTGAAAACAATAAAATAGATTAAAGACATTAATGACAATTTTAGCCGTTAAGCAGAAGCCAGGCTAAAGAGGCAGATTTTAAATGTATGTTTGAAGATATCAGCACTTTCAGCTCCCCTCACATCCTCTGTCAGGCTGTCTCAGCGGATCAGAGAAGAGAGCTAAAAGCTGCCCTACCAAAGGGTTTGCACTTTGTAGTAATGCTAAGGTACACACATTAAAATCATTTTAAGCAGGCAGGTATAATGTAGTAAAAGAATTTTAAAATAAATACAAAAACAGGCAACCAGTGTGAAGAGTGTAAAATAATAATAATCACTGTAGGAAAAGTTTGTGGGCTGGCGTGTGTGTGTGCGTGCGTGTATGCATGTGCGTGTGCGTGTGCATGTGCGTGTGTGTGTGTGCGGGTGTGTGTGTGTGTGTGTGTGTGGTCCAACAGGCTTGGAACAGACCAAAACTGAGCCTTTCACCTTGACAGATTGACTGCTGATAAAACCAGTGTCCCTTCAAAAACGTATCAATATAATATTTATCATATCAGTACAAAAACTGATCTATCATTTTGTTAGTGCATACTTTGTGTGTGTATATTAATAATGATGTAATTTGATCATTTATGTTTAATTACTGGATCTTCAGTGCTTTATCAGTAGTGTTGTAAACTAATAATTTGTCATGTACAAATTGTGGTTTGGAGATTAAGTAATAGTCTTTATGTGTGTATGTGTATATATATATATATATATATATATATATATATATATATTGGCATGTATGAGTATGTAAATATTGTGATTTAACAAATGGTTTTGCACACGTAGTCTTCAAAGCATCACTGACAACTCTGATTTTTTCACTTTTAAAGAAGCCTTTGTGAGACCAAGTGTGTTTTTTAGTGATGTCTAACTGGATGCTTTACTTCTGTGAACTTGTTGCCTTTTTCCATATTTATGTTGTTAGTTTTGAGATGATCTAACATGTATTTTTAAATTGTGTCAATATAATATAAATGTTGCACTTTTAAATAATGAGATCCACTTCAACCTGTTAATAAATCTATTTTATTAAGATGTTTCATGTGAATTCTTTTTATTGTTTTATCACAGTTGTTAGGTGGCTTAATGAAGACTGAAAATCGTAGAAATAAATAAATAAATAAGTTCTAGAAAATATTAAAATATATTTAGAACAACAACTATTTTATCTATTTGACTGTTGACAATGTATCTTTAGCGTCTTATTAATGGTGTTCATCTATTTCTTTATTTGATTAGTTAGTTTATCAATATGAGTTGATATTGATGTCAGCATGATGTACAAAAACCACATGTGCCTACAGAATGTAAGTTTATCACTGCTGTAATGCTGTTTCACATATGATAAAGCATGTGATATTGTCGTTTTAACATGAGATTTCTTACACTGCACATATGAAGTATCTGAAAATTGCATTTACCTATATTGTGAAATCTTCCCATTTGAAATGATTTTCCACATCTGATAAACATTTGAAAATGATAAATTCACAAGGGATTTTTTTGTTCTTATATATACCATGCCCTTTTTTATACTATATTTGATAAAAGTCTTTACCAAATAAAGCTTTTCCATTCTTGTTGTCTTTCCTGCTTTAGATTTTGTACTGGTGGGTACTGGTTGATACTGTTATGACCCTGAGTCATAATGTGTTTGTATTTCCAGTGTGATTGTGGTTGTTCTGTGCTGTTGTCCCTCCCTGCCTGAGGGTGGTGCTGTTCACCCTGGTCTGTGTTTCTTCAGGATGTTCAGTTTCAGATGGTGGCTGGTGATTGGATGGGAGACTGATGGCGCCTACTTTAAAATGGGACCCGTCCATGCCGGTTTCACTCCTTCTCTCTTCTTGACTCCCAACCAGACCGTGCCATGCCGAGATGTGCTGTGCTGTGCTGTGCTGTGCTGTGCTGAGCTGTGCTGAGCTGAGCTGAGCTGTGCTGTGCTGTGCTGTGCTGTGCTGTGCTGTGCTGTGCTGTGCTGTGGACCCCAATTGTTGCCTTAGTGTTCATGGGTTGAGCTGCTGTGCTAACATAAAGTCTTCTAAAAGAAAAAAAGCAGTCCGGGTAATCGTGGGGGGGGGGAAGCCTTTTCTGTTTTTATACTTGTTTTCTCCTGTTTATGTTAGGGAGTGAAGTAAGATCCCTGTATTTTCTTTTGTTTTATTTCGGGTTAGGTAAGTTAGTTGATTCACACAGATTGCTTTGTTTATTATTTTGGTCATGCTCCCCCTGATGCCTGTCGTACCCCTGATTAATGAATAAATCAGTTTTGTTTGGACTGCATCTATCGTGGCACTGGTCATCCTTGGGAGTGGGGAAAGAGGGGAGTCATCTTTTATGCTGTGCTCTGTTTTCCCCTAGGCCGGGCATAACAATACAAAGTCAGTGTATTTAATAGCTGACCAGCACTAGACCAGGCAAAGGGTTGTGGTCTAAGAGGCCAAGGGGAAAGTTAGAGTGAGACCCACTTAAGGCCAATGCAATACTAGGTGACTTGCTTACACAACTGAAAGTTCAAGGTGCATTGTGCAAACAAGACTCAACGCTGCTAATCACCATGCTAGGGCCAGGCACAAAAACCCCCTTGAAAACATATAAAAAAATAAACAATACAGGAGTCAGCACTGCAAGAAGAAACACCTATGGACAAATCATACACTGTTCATACCAGGGGCTCTGTTGTCTGTTTTTTTTGTACTTTTTTTTCTAAAGTGAAAGCAGTGAGGCACATCTGTGATACACTGTTAAATCCTAAGCATACAATGACTTAAATCCCTTCAGGTCCACCCCATTTACATTCTCATTCACGCTTCTCCCACACATACTCCATTCATTCATCTCCCATCTTCTTTCTCCCTCTCACATTTCAAGCCACCCACCCTTCCTACCCCCCTCACTCCACTCATTCACAGAGTAAATTTAGACTGAGAAATGGGCTCTCCTTCCAATATGTTGGTCTAACAGATGTTTGGTACTTGGCTTGTTGAACAGGTGTTAAAAAGTAATGTGTCTTTCTAGAACTGGGATGTGGTAGTTCTATGTGTATGTTCACTGATGTTTTTCTACTCAGATTCAGTGAGATATTTAGTTCTTCCTGACACTTTATCTTGGCCTTTGGTACTTCATATTTTCTGTTACTTTCCAGAATATTCTGTAGTACAGAAATTAGTTTTTTGACCCCTACCTGTATAGTTTTTAAAGAAGTGGGTGAGTGGCAATGCTTCAAAAGTCACTATTCCCTTTTCATCCATACATTTCCAATCATTTGTACTTCTTTTAAACTTTTCCCAATTAACAATAGTAAATCCCCCCATCTTTTACATTTAAGCATTAAACATTTCCATAGACTTCCATCTTGTGTGTGAGCCTGTGAATATTCTCATTCATCCAGGTCATAGTTATCTCAAGGAAATTGAATCGAACGCAACTGGATTTTTGGTTTTGTCTGTGAAGACCAGTCTAGCCTGGTCAAACAAGCACGAACTGATGAAGCCTCTTGGATGAGAGGTGAAACGTCTTCACAGACAAAACCAAAAATCCAGTTGCGTTCGATCTTGTGTGTGAGTTTTCATTAAGCCATGTGAGTAGCGGCGGGAGTTGGGCTGCATAGTAATAATTCTGCAGCCCCCAGCCCCCCCTTCTCTTTTGGCCAATAAAGTGTTTTCATTTTGACCCTGTCCCAAACTTAAACTTAAGAATCATTCGATCCCAAAATTTAAATATACTTGGATTAACACACAACGGTAAAGTCTGGCAAAGAAATAAGAATTCAGGGAGTACTGTCATTCTTATGACATCAGTCCTTTCTATTAGAGACAAGGAGGGCAGATTCCATCGGTTTAAGTCTGGATTGATCTTAGTTTCCAGTCTGTCCTTGTTTATCTTGTATAGTATATTCCTAGGTATTTCTATCCCTAAATATTTTACTTTCTCCATGTCCCATTTCCATGGGTATTCTGTTTTCGATGACATGGGAATGTCATGTGTTTCTTACTATTTATGTGTCTTGACTGTTATGCTGTGATTGTTTGTTGTTCTGTCATGAGCACACTGAGGCAAATTCTTAACAACTAAGTTTTATGGCAATAAAGTATTAAATCTTGAATCTATCTCCTAGGATGATATACACATTTCTGCATATTTAATTTATACCCTGACACATGGCTGCATTCATGGTCCTCATTATTACTGGGAGACTGGTCTCAAGTTCAGTTAAATAAAGGATAATATCATCTGCACATAAGGCAAGTTTGTGTTTCAGCTGTGCAATTTCTACCTTCCCTCTAATACTTATTGATAATGGTTCAACACATAAGGCAAAAATGAACGGTTGCAGTGGGTCTCCTTGTCTAGTACCTCTTCTCAGCTTAAAGATAGACTATTTTCTGTTAACTCTAACCTGGGCTTTTGAAACAGACCCTATAGCCAGGAGATGATTTTATTATTAAAGCCAAAAAACAGGTTTCAAAAATGAAGTGCCAAGCAGCTCTATCAAAGGCTTTCTCTGCACCAAGAGTAAGAATAAGTGCTTGAGCTTAGTTTTCTGTATATGGTATATTATTCATAAGTGTACATCTAACATTATCTGACAGTTTTCTGTTTACAATGAAGCCTTTCTGATCTAGGTATATAATGCTCTGCATAACCTTTGCTGGCCTTTCCCCTAGTATACCACTTAACAATTTTTGATCAACATTTAGTAAGGTTATAGCCTGTATCCTGCACAATCAGATGGATCTTTGCCCTCTTTATGTATAACTGTAACCAGACAGTTGCACCAGGTGTCAGCCCATGTCCGATGCTCTAGTGCCCAATTAAAAGCTCCATGTAAGATGGGGACCAGTTCTTCCTGAGATCTCTTTCACAGCTTGGACTTAGAAGAGGCAACAGACAATGTCCAAGGCAGAGACTAATATGTACCCAAACAAACAAATCCTATATTTCCAAAGAAATTACAAAGTAAATAAAAAATATATTACAATAGTTCAGAAAAAAAATGCATTGTGGAAATAAGGAACATCCAGAGAGAACTCAATCATAATTTAAGGAAGGTCAGGAGGAAAGAACAGAGAAATTTTGAAACTCACTGCTCTTCAATGAACACCAAAAAACTGTGGGACTCTTTGAAATCTATGACGAACATGGTCCTAGCTAAAAAGTCTCTGAGTGCTTTAAACAAGGCTGAGAAGGGCAATGAACTGAAGGACTTTTATGCAAGGTTGGAAACAGCTGATTTCTCAGCAAGAGCAAAAAGTGGCTCCGGATGTATTACCTGCATCTGACTGTCCAAAAATCACCAGCATGTGGTACAGAGACTGTTCTCACGCACCTGCCCAGGTAAGGCCTCTGGCCCAGACAGCATCTCTGGGTTCCTGTTGAACCCATAGTTCAGTAAGGCGATGGCAGAGGCCTGGTGTCCCATCGACCAGAAGTCTTTGGACTTACATACTGTTCCTTCCATCTGGAAAAATTCTATTATTATTCCTGTACCTGTTCCTAAAAATGCATGCTGTAAGGAAAACAACGACTATCGACCAGTTGCTTTGACTTGTGTAGTTTGAAATGTTTTGAGAAAATTATTACCAACCTATTGAAAATAGAAGTCAACTGTTCACTAGATCCTTTTCAGTTTGCTTACAGGTGTAATAGAGGTACAGACGATGCTGTTACAGCCACGGTGCATTTCATATCTAAGCACTTAGGGGATTCTGGTTCTTATGTACGTCTTTTATTTGTGGACTTTAGTTCAGCATTTAATACTGTAAAGCCACATCTAGTAGTTAGGAAGCTGGATGAGCTGAATGTCCACCCTCTCATAGATGGTACCACTCGTTTTTGACCAACTGTAAACAACAGGTTGATGTTAATGGTATTCTTTCAGTACCCCGAACCTTGAACACAGGGGCCCTCCGGGGTGTGTTAGTTCACCTGTCCTTTTTACTTTATGTACTAATGAGTGTAGAAGCTGTAACCCTAATGACATAATGAAATTCTCAGATGATACTGCCATTTTAGGTTTAATGAAGAAGGACAGCAAGTATTATTTAACTAAGCAAGTATGAGTTATTTAACCTCCATATTGTTTTCCCTTTGTCCCTACCCAGCTCTAACAGTAATGGCAATGGGGCATAATCTAAAAGCGAAATCTGAGGGGTCTTGCACTCTTTTACCTTAGTTAGTTCATTTCTGAACACAAAAAGTAATTAGTCTAGAATATTTATCATATGATTTTGAGTAAAATGTGTAATCCCTTTCCGTTGGATCCATGGCTCTCCATACATACGCAACTCACCATCTGGGCTGCGGGCACAGAGCTTTGTTGTTTTTACCCTGTGAGTCCAACTTTCCATAACGAGGTTAAAATCCCTGGCAAGCAATAGTTATTCCTTCGGAATATGAGGCCAGCATACCAACTACCTTCTTGACTAAACTGGTTCCTTCTTCAGGGGGATTATACACATTTACCAGGAAAACCATAACATTATAACATTGTCTATCCTTCCAGTCATATCTCCCCTCTTTATCTGAAGCAATTTTGTCAGCTTGAAATGCGCTTTATGACAACTGCTACTTCCCTCCTTGATGATTTACATGATATATGATATATATGAGGCTCCTCAGAAATCATTAAAATGACTGATAGAATTCCACTATTTTGTATTCTTCTTATATTCTGCAAGGTCCTGCGAGGTGCGCATACACAGAGTCGAGCAGTAGCAGAAGTCAGAAATCCACAACATAAACATGAAGAGATGATACACGGACCCGACTTCAATAACTTTATGAGTCACAAACCGTGGCAACAACAAGCGTGTGTAAGCCGTGTTCAGCACTTTTTAGTGTCCTCTGGAAACACTTCCGTTGTCATTTTCTGTATTTGCTGATGAAGATGTTTTCTTAATTTGCTTGTGTTTTGTCTATTCACATGTGTTTTCTTAAGTTGCTGCGCATTTGCCCTTGTCGGCCACCGTACAAATTGACCTGGAATGTTTTTTTAGTCTGAGTGACAGTAACCTTCGTTGTGTAATTAGGCAGCAGCCCCAGTTCAAAATGTAAGGGAAACAAATAAAGAAAAAAATGTCAATGTCCTATATTGTTTGGTGAAGAATCGTCCACGGGGTTCGGTTAAGTAGATCAAATTCTCAGGTGTGAAAGTCATTCTTTCATTCACACCTTAAGCTCTTTCAGGAGGCCAGCCACTGTCCCCTTGTCTCCACCATTCCTCTGGCCTTGTGCTCATGTCTAAACTCTTAACTTGAATTTTTATCCTGCAGCAATGGCATAGATATCTTTATGTTTATCAAACAGGATCCAGTGTGTTTAACTGATTCAACTGACTCATTGTCATGTGTTATACATGGTTGTTTACACACATGCTAAAACAGCTGAGAGACCTGATTTGAAACTTTAACTTAAACTTTATTTTTATGGAAAATCTTATCTTCATCACTATATGTTGCAGTTTGAATGAGACATCATCATCTGGATGTATGCTGCACTTTACCACACACACAAGCTGAAGTTGACTGGATCTGACATGAACATCACAGTAGCATTCAAAGAGTGATGTGTCAGCGATGTCTAGCAGCAGACAGGATGCAGTCCTCCATCTCTATGGTAACTGTGTGATGCCTGTTGCTCCTCGCCTCTGCCTCCTCTCCCCTTTAAAACCTCTGACTCAGCAGAAAGCCACACAGCAGCTTCAGCTGACCTGTTAGTCAGCAGCAGCAGTAGCAGCCTAATCTGTCCACCATATGGACTGAAGGGAGCTTCGAGGAGTTGTTAGAAAGCCTGTGGCTCTTGTGTGAACTCACAACTAGTCCTTGTTTGGCCTCAGCTGCATCAGAGCTCCACCTCTCCCCAGGTTCACCAAAGGAAACACCACTGCACAAAATGCTTTTCCTCCAAGCTGCGGTAACGCTTTATAATAAGGTCCTTGTAATAAGTGTTAGTTAATAGGTAATAAGGCCCTTATAATGTTAATAAGCATCTTATTAGGGCCTTTTTACCTATTCACTAACGCTTATTACAAGGACCTTAATATAAAGTGTTACCACTGCTTTTTTAAAAAGGTAGTAGCTTTTTAACTTGTCATCATTTCATCACATTTTCCAAAATATCTTTTCACTGTTGGAGGTTGTGTGTCCTCTGTGCATGTGATGCAGCCTTCTGCTGGTCATTCCTGAGTCTTACTCTGGAGCTCTCTTAAATAATTAGTGAGCTGTGTTTTAATACTTTGATAGCTGGCAAACCCACTAATCTTGCTTTGCTGGTCCTAACAGTTGGGAAGGTTTCTGCATGGCACTATTATTCTCAGTTGTAAGAATAACAATGCGATCACATCATTATTACAATTTACGCAATTAACAAAATTTTACTTGGATGCTACGTGCTGACCCTGATCTGCTGCGCGATATGTTTTAATCCTCAGGAATAAATAAATATATTGAATAATAATAATAATAATAATAATAATAATGATCCCAGAATACTCTTGCTCCAACCTTACAGAATAAATGAAAGAACAAATGAACAAACTTGAGGCCAGAAAAATGACCACAGTGTACTTTATTAAATGAATTTTGGTAGTTTGTGTTGCATTAGATTCAAATAAAAATTTACAAAAATCCCATATATACAAAAATGTCATTTTGATCATGTTCATCACTCTTGCTTTATTTTTTACAATAAAATGTACTTTTTCCCCATTGAACGCATTTAGCACTTCAGACTTTCATCACACAATGCAACTTACTGAAAAGACCAATATTTTTTTACTCTTAAACATTTGTATCTTTTTTAAATACACCACATACACCACATTTATCATTTTTTTCTCTGTAGTATATCATCATAGTTATAGCCATCATGGTGGCATCAAACCTCTAAAGACACCCTTCACAGTCAGAACTCAAAAAGAGAGGAATGTTCTTTTTTAACGTGTACACTTTGCATACATTTATTTACAAATAAGCTTTTAAGTTGATCAGTTCACTATCTGTGGTACTCCATGTTCAAGCAACTCTCTAAACAAACATCTGTACAGAATGATTATACAAGTGTGACTGGAATCCTATCATTATTCATCTGCTGGTTACTATGCTTGTACTAAGGCTGAATTATCTCATCTGGAACTGAACAGAGACAGCCTGAGAGCCAAGGTCTGTTCACATCTCAAAGAGCTACAGAGGGCATGGAAATATAATAGGTAACTGTTGTGTGCTGGCTGTGTGAGTGGAGTGGTGTAATTGTAGAATTGTTTTTATCATTGTTAACTCCCACTGTGTAGACAGCCATGTGTCTCCTCCAACAAGTCCTCATACCTAAATGACAAAGTAGGTGTTGTTTGGAGCCTTTCAGAATGACACATGACTGTTTAAAAAATTTATATGACAGTTTTCTGATTACGCCTAAGTAACTAAGACTATTTGGCTAAGGTTGTTGTCATGGTAAACTGATGTTGACTGTTTAAACCAAGACTTTCCAGTAATGACATTCCTTATTCATATTATAACCCTGGATCTCACCCCCTCTGTGTGGGCAAATCAACTGATCAGTAGAAGTTCAGCAATAAGAACATGATCCCCCACTGGCTTCCCGCCACCATACACTTGTGACCGAAGATATGCCCTATCCAGTGGTGTTAGATGTGATGGCACATGTCCTCCATGCACATGTGGGAAAAATTCTAAAAGGGGGGGGAATGTTTTTTCTCTCTTACATTACAGCTATTGAGCAATTTGGATCCTGACACTAATTAAGGCATACTATAATAATTATTTATTATGCCATGTTCAAGTGTCTTTAACAGGGCTCTATGTATGATTGTTATTATATTACATCCCTGATGTTTGTATTATTGTATATCCATGGTGTATGTAAATGTAACTCCCTACAATAACTGAATTTAAGCACAATGACCCAAAAACAATCAGTTGAGATGTTTAGGAATTTGTGAATAACCTCTTCTTCATAGACTGACAGCTTCATTTGTAGGCTAATTTATAAAAGTGCAGGATGAAGAAGTGCGGCGAAAACAAGCTGAGGCAGAAAGGAGTAACTTAAAAGTTTTTCCAACAGTTACTGAGAACCAGGGAACGCAATAGGAAATGTTTTGGGGTTTTTTGCGTTGTGATCCTCTACATTGCTTGTTTATTTCTTTACAGTATTGTTACAACTGATACCTTGAGTTATAGATGGAGGACTGGGGTCTACAGTATACAACCTCCGTGTTGGACACAGTCCTAGTAACATTATTCTATTGACACACACACAGCCTCAAACAATGTCCTGGGTGATGAGGTTGAAATAAAAAAACAAATGAAAAACAAAAATAGAAATATTTTCTCTTTAAGGCAAACAAAACATAGAAAGCAGTTACGCCTTTTAAGAGTTATGACCAGAGTAAGGGAAGGAGTCTGTTGATGTATCATGTCCTATTTATGAGAATACCCACCACCAATCAGAGTTAGAGAACTTGAGCATTAATGGAGGATTCTATGACAGCACCTCATTTTTTTGGTTTTAACAGTGAGATTAAACAAATCATTGCTTGAAATAAAGAAATTGAAGGCAGACCAAATCACATCTGTTCCAATGGCTCTTTTCAATAAACTTTACTGACAAAATTTTTAATCCAAGGGCTAGGTGCATTAAAAACTGTGCATGGGAGTTCAGTGCTGCCCTTTGTGTGCATGATGTATGAAAAATTATAGTATTATATAAATTATTATTATATAAATCATTATTGACAGGTTTACAAATTACTGCCAAAATGGAAATGAATGAATGATTTAATGCAATTTAATACCAGCACATAATTCAAATTAAAAAAACAACAACAAAAAACTGTGTGCAATTTCAGTTTGGCACATTGTCTGCAAGTCTGCAAATTTCAAATTCATTTTGGGAAATGTTGTATTTTCAGTCTAATTGAGTTCCTTACAGGAACAGGGAACTGAATCTAAAGTGTCACCTGTGTTACAGAAGAAAATGTATTGCCGATTAGAAGGTGGAGGGTATTCTGTCCATTAAACAAACTGAGGTAGCTTTATGTTCAGTATACTCTATCAGTACACATCATATATATCAGTATATACTGTATATTAGTTAATGAGATGGTGATGAGTAAACAAAGGCAACACTAGACTTGGGAGACACTGCAAATGAACTTACATGACATTTTTGACGTCCTTTTCAAATAAAAGGCTGCACTTACACAGAGTAGACTACAGAGAAAAAATCTGCTTTTCAACCTTCAATCAGACTTTCTCATAGTCTATTATGATTCTGTCCAATTATTGTTTCATTTTAGCAACTGTCTGGAAAACAAACAGGCCAAGTTAAATCTTGTCTGATTATATAAAAGTATAGCAATGCTTTCAGTGAGTGTACATTTTATTTCATTTTTCACAACTCCAGTGTTGGCACTGAGGACCTCTGCTGGTGAATTAGACTAGTAATAGAGAGGAGAGATATGCCATCTGCTGCAGTTATTCTACTAAAGAAAGTAGAGTCTGTCTACTGTGTCCACTTTCAGTTGTCCTTTAAGGTCTTGGCCTCCTGACAAGTATGGCATACATAGTATATCATGCCAAAATGAATTAAATAATTAATTAATTAAGAATGAAAATGAATAGATTACTTTAGGTGGGGATTTGGTTTGATGGCTTCCTGAACAGGCAGAAATCAAATATGAGCTGATTTCTCCCTCTTCAAAGAGCTGAGTACGAGCTCCTGCAGTGCTGTCTAAATGTAACTTTGTACAGTGTGTGCCATGCTTTAAGACAAACAGTATTTTGCCATCCTGAAACCTGTGCTTTTTCTACTTAAACTGTTAAAAAAAACCCTGCTGTCTACATTACCCACAATACAAAGTGACCACCTACAGTTCAGTCGTGTTATGCTAGTAGTAGCTGGTGGCTCTAGTAGTCTGGTGCCACTAATCTCAAGCCAAGATGAGGAGCGAGCTACAGAGGGTCTGGTAAACTCACTTCTTTCCCAGATTTACTTTTCAAACTTGTAGCTTTCAACCCCAACCGATGCTGACTCCAGTGACATTACGTAAGGCAATTTATCCAGTTTCACGCAACTTCCTCTGCAGCCACAAAAAGCTTTATAAAACGTATACAACTCATATTCACTAGTACTTCCCAAGTCCTGAAGATAGACTTTGATGTGTAAAAAAGCTCAAAATTAAGTATAAGGCAAAAAAATAAAAATTGTAAAAAGGGCTGTGGTCAAAACAACTGACGCAGCCATTAACCAAAAATGTTACAAACTGCAAACTGCTCAGTACAGCAAAACACTACACACACTGATGAGAATACACACTCACGCACACAGTAGTGTGGTGGCAAGAAGGCAAATAAATAAGCCTAAAAACTATGTATTTAAGTTGTGTGAGACATGCTTCAATATACAAACTGTTTCATGAGCCACATTCTAAACTGAAAGAAAAAGACACTTGAAATTATGATAAAAGCAGCCAACTTTAAACTAATAAAACCATGACAAACTTAAAGAAGCATACCACTGTGTTTGCAAATTTCAGTTCTAACTAAATATCATGAGTACTTCTAATTCATTTTCTGCAATCATTTTCAGATGCAGGCTGTACATTGTTTATGTATTTTACCCACAGTTCCAGGCCTCCATCAGTTTCCATTCATTTCTTTACAGTATGAAACGATAGGTAAAGCAGCAGGCACTGCATTACCTATTAACAGTAATGTAACTTAACAATAATCAGTACAGATGATGTTCAGTTGATTACACAACTTAAGCAAGAGTTTTATACCATATTGCAATAACAGGAAAACAATGGCCTCTTGGAATGGTAGAAAAAGTAAATTAAAATTTCTAAAACAAAACAGTATGTTTTGCAAAATAACTGGCTGTCACGTAAAGTAAATGTGACATGGCTAAAACATGCAAAACCGCTGGTATGGTCCTTTAAAGTGTGTCTCTGACAGAACATTACACTTTTGACTTGCCATCACCAAATAAAACACAATTATAAAAACTAACATAAGCAATTTAAACTTATATTTAATGAGAAAACCACAAATAATAGCTGGAATATGCCAATATATGCCAGGACAGTGGATCATGGAAACATATCCTTCTGGTTCCCTCTGTGTATATTTGTAACCAAAATAATAATCAATAATCAATTTACTTTAGTTTTGGACATCAACTGTAATAACCTGCAACAGAATTCAGACTTCATAACACAGAATGATAAGACCAGCTCAGGTCAGAACAGCTTGGAGCTGGTTTAATTAATCATGCCATGTGTATCCAATTGACTTGTTTTGTGCTTTTCTCTCCTGTTGCCATCGTTAGAAAAAAAGGCATTGCACTTGTGACGTAACAAATCAAGAGAGACAACCTGGAACAGCAGAGATTTAAAATTTTAAAAGAAACATTGTTACTATCTAAATAGCATTGCCTTGACTCTATAGTCGTAAGTGAGAGAGCTGAAATTCCTGAACATGGTGGATTGAGTGACAGCTGATCTACAGTATGTTTCAGCATTCCCTGAAGTCAGGCTGTTTGGGTGGGGGTGTAGTGTAGATTGTAAAGCTCTCCATTTCGTCCACAGTCTCTGGCCTCTGTCTTTGCACTCTGATTCAGATCACTGAGGACCAGTTCAAAGGTTTGGTTTTCATACATGCACAGTATGCTAAAGAGACACTGTCACAATTTGACTGGTATCACTGGTATCAGTGGGGCTTGAGGGTGGCAATGATGGACGGTCTGTTCCACCTGTCCAACACTTTGATCAGGTCAAGGTGTCTCAACAACTCCTGGTTTGGATATTTATGGGCCCAAGAAGATGACTTAGCGACCCCCTAACCCTTTCTTTAATGCCACAATTCAGTCAAAAATGTTCTCTCGGTCCAGATTTTAAAGACATTTTCTGTTGATGTTGATGTCTCCGCATGATGAATCTTAGTGGTGAGACCCTGATCTTTCCTCCCACATCACCATCAGGGCAATCCTTCAATTTCCAGCACCACCACTGGGAGGCGATAACCAAATTGTCAGCATGTTGTTAATGACCTCAAACACCTCATGACATGACCTTGTCTCTAGGTGCTGCTTTAGCCTTGTTTCATTATCAGGTACTGTCTTGCCCTGATCCAGGACATCCATACAAAACTGCTGATCTGATCTGATGGAACCTGGACATTTCAGTCAACCAGGTGTACTAAATAAACTTTATGAACATTATGGGAAGAATGTTGAAAATATGAACACACTGGATGACAGGCAATCTTTTTAGTGATTTCTAATGGTGGGGACACACATTACAATTGTTTAGCCCATTATAAATATGATTTGAACATGACAAGTTTGACCGAGTCTGTCCCAGTCTGGGTCAGTTGGTGTGGACACTTACAGTAGGAGTCATTGTGATCCAGTCGCTGCCTGTAGTTCTCATTAAGATTATTTTAAACATATTTGATATGTATGATTGAAGCAGGACACTGACATCATGTGTCCAAGTGGGAGAAATAATAACAAAAAGAAAACTTTCCGAAAATGGCGAGCAAACGTCAAACTACTGTGGTGCTGTGAATCGGTTTTCGGACAGAGCCACAGCTTAGCTGAAGTCCACCTCGCTCTGATTGAGGTCTCTCCCCTCCAGCTCTCACTGTAGAGTTTACCATCTGTGCTGCCCTCATCTCTCCAGCCACAATTTTATCCAAATTTAGTGTTTGCCCCTTGTTTCTTTCTGTTTGTCAAATTAATTAGCAAGGTAAACTCTTTCTGATGAATGTCTGTGTCTGTTTTGGTACAGGAACACTCAAGGATTACTGTCCTCACAGATGAAAAGTGACAAAAAAACATGATTAACATGACAGAGAGAGTAATATGTTGTGTCATTTGGTGGTATACAGCGCTGACTAGGCTGCTACTGAGAAGCACCCAAGTCCATGAGCAAGGAAGAAACATTGTGCCAGCTTTGACTTTACAAGGCTTGTGTTGAGTTTGGTGAAAGGGACCTATATCTGTTGGAATAAATCGTGTTTTTTGTTACTTGCAATTGTTGTTCTGTTTGTTGTTCTTTTCCTGCATTAGAAGTCACTCACTTAAAAATGTCCCTTCCCATATCATGATATATGGTATGACGGTCCTGGATCAAGCTTTTATAGTGGCACTACAGTTTACCAAAAATCAATTTCTCATTAAAGCCACCAGCACCACGCTAACTTGTGTTGTGTTGTGTGCCTTGGTGTAACTATGTTAAAAGCTGTTGCTGGTTAACTGTAGGACAAAAACAGGAATATTTTCCCCGGACGATGACGTGTGGTTATCAAAGAACAAGCAGACTTAAAGTCAAAATGTCGAGGTGTAACTTCACCGATTGATGATAGCACAGAGCCGATTCAGACATCCAACCACATGTCCTCCTGAGCTGCTTCTCTTGTTTAAACACCTCACACACACACACGCACACATCACCTATTGCCAGCACATACACACTTAACCACAAAAAACACAGAATTACAATGACTTCAGTACCCTCTACATCATCTCTAAAGTAAAAAATGCTGCATGTTGTATCAGAGTACTGTACATCCAGGTGGTTGGTTTAGTTTGGCTGAGATGACTGAGATGGCTGCTTGTCTGCGTTTTCTCTTATTCTCCTTCCTCGGCTACGTCATCCTCTCCTGTCATCTCCTTTTCATTACTGTCTGGCACTGCTCATTTCTTCTGCTCTCCCCTTCACACTCTCCTTCACAGACAAGCAAAGACCAGTATCATTGCACGGCCAGGTTTATGAGGCTGGACTGCAAATAGTTGAGTTGAGCTGCCAGGAAGATTCTTTCTTGGCATTGTGTGAGTTTGACTTATTTCCTCGTGAGAAAAAGACCGTGAGCTTGTGTCTGTCCAGCTTTCACCCCTTCTTTCTCGCTCCCTATCCATCCTTTCAGCCAGGTTTGGTTGATTTTATCCAAACTAAACATAACGACTGAGTATAGATGCTACTTTGACCACTGTCTTCATGTAGTTCACATTCCAGTGGAGACCAGAATTATCCAAGAAGAATTAAATGTCTAGGTCAGAGAAGAACTTTTTGGACTACCCAGCCATCTCTAAGGTGTTCCAACTCCTCAGAAGCTAGAGGATATTTCCAAGGAACCTTTTTGGCACTAAGAGAACAGGAGCGATGAGTGTTATCATGTACATATTGATGGAAGTACCCACCCAGTTGTGGCTACAATGGGATCAGATCATCAGAACTTCCTAACAGTAGGACACCAACACATTAAGACAGATGTTTCTACTGATGCTGAATGAGGGATCATTTCCATTCAAAAATGAGAGGAATTTCTTTGTAATTCAGGTGTCATTTAGGTTGAAGTGGAATATCTGATGACTTAAAACTTGTCTGGATGGACATGGACATGTGCTTATTTTATCCTTAATGTTTTGAACCTTAACCAAACAGTGCATCAGCTTCTAGTAGGGTCTGAGCAGAGTGCCAAAGCACCCTTTGATTGGCATTTAGTTCATACGAGACAGGATTTCCCTGATGAGTGTGAGTAAAAATAACAGCAACAACCTTACAGAGAACCCAAACGCATCCTGTGACATCAACTGCACTTGTGCCAAAACACTCCTCACTACCACCATCACTACCAACAGGGCTGAATGTTCTTGTGTGGGCGCTGATGCAGAGGAATAGAAAAAGAAAAAGGGGAACGAGAGATGAAAAGTGAGATTGTTGGTAGTAACAAATTCTTATTGCCACAGTCCTTGTTGCTTTTTATGTGATAGCAGGATAATCCTCTGACCACTGCACCCCTTTATGGGTTCTGAGAGCAGGGTGAAACTATAACGTGGTCTCATATTCCAACCTCTCCTGCACCAGTGCGTCATCTTTGTACTGCAGCCGTGGAGGAGTCAGGGAGCAATCAATGGCTAGGATTGCCTTGCGTATACTGCGGTCAAGGACATGGCGCTCCCAGGCTGGGTAGTGGTTCCTACAAAGGTCGATCTTGATGACTGTCTCTTCGAGGCGTGGAGCACGAGACGATGGCGTAGATGGCACTGTGGGTCGGACCTGAAACACTGGCATGCAGCCGTCTCGCTCAGAATACTTCCCCACGTCACGCTCCAGGGTTGTACTGGCACCTTGGTTGGAGCGCAGTGAGTTGGTGGCACCTTCAGATGGTAATGTGGAGAACTGAGCAGTGGGGTCTAGGTCGAGACCCTGGCCACTCAGCGAGCGTCCAAAACGTGGCCCGTTGGGATGGAAAAAGGCATAGTACATGAGCATGAAAACCACACCGGTGAGGAAACAGCTGAAGATGACGCAGAGTGCTGGCACTGCAAAGGCGTCAGTCGTATGAGGCGACCGGTAGAGATACCACAACGCACTGAGTGCAGCATTCTCCACCAGGATCACCAGGTAATAGATGAAAAGCCGACACCTGAACAAAAACATGAGATATGATAAGAAGAAATTAATCAGATAGAGTGAACCAAATCAGTTAGCAAAGCATGACGCAGTGTTCTCCAGCATTAGCAGGATTGTTAAATGTGAAGTGCTTATATTGTATTTTGACAGTGGGCTCTAAGGATGTATACTGGTCAGTTGGTCTATTTAGCTAAATAAATGTACCCTTTTCATTTTGGACACTGTGAGCTTTTTAACACTGAGTGAAAATGTCAAAGTTGTACACAAGATATAGAAAATACAGTGGAGAGATTACCATGAATTTTGCTGTGGATGTTGATGATCTCCAGAGGATAAATTCTTCTGACTGTGATAATCCCACAATTTAGGCCAATAATGAGCACACTGACAAGAAAATGACTAAACACTTTCATGCTCCCAGAGGAAAAATGTCTTTGAATTTGGTAAGCCACGACCTGTTTGACCCCATTCTGGGGTCAAGAGTTCCAGCAGCAAGACTGTAGGAATATAAAATTGTCAGTGTGTTGTTCAGCCAAATATTTTGTATTGTGGGCTGTAATGCACATTTCGGCTTCTAGTGGTGGCTGCAAGTGAGGGTTCAAACCTGCACTAATCATATTTTTATAATGGCAGTAGATGAAATGTGTAATATCAAAGACATCACTCATAGTGATGAACCAGGCCATTGTACTTAGGAATTATGTCTGTCTATTGAACAATACCGCAGGTCACGATTCACGTCCAGTACCAATGTTCAGTGGTAATGCAGGAAGTAATGTGTCCTTTATGTAGCGAGACAGACAGTAAGGGTGTGGATGGACATGTAGCAATTCTGACTTCACGGACCTGCAATTAACATTTACCTTATTTATTAACTGTAAACATGATCTTTCCCTGAATCTAACCATACTGTAGTTGCCATATGCAGTTATTATAATATTGTATATAACAATTGTTTGCTAACACATTTGCCATAACAACTTTATAAGGTGATAATATGTCAGTGCTATTTTACAGCTCATTCCACTGCCCCCAAACAGCCAAAAAAAAACTGATACGGTGATATTTGCTTCAATTAGATGAAAGATTTTATTTAAAAAAATGAAGCCACTGAAATACATTTTTTCTTCAGGTCTACATCACACTGAAAGGAGTCCTCACCTTGTCCGTCCCTCCTTGACGTTGAACCAGGAAAAAATGTAGATTATTCCCACCACCATGTCAAACACAATCTCCTCCCACTTGCTGATGCAGAAGTCTGTCTCACAGTGGACAATCCAGAAGGTCATGATGCACCAGTGCAGGACAATGAAGATGCCAAAGTAGAGTTGGAACACAGAGGCAAACAGGGCAAAGGTGATGACCCTTGCCGCAATAGTGAAGAAGTGCCAGCAGAATTGGATGATGACAGCCAGGTAGCTGATCGGCTTCTTGTCATCCCGAGACTCTCGCAAGGCCTTCTGGTAGGAGGCCAGGGCCCAGGCCAGAGAGACAAGTGAAGCTGCTGCTGTCATACCTGCAACAGACAGGCACACAGAGACATGGGTTTGATTTCAGTACCACATCATGGGAACATTATGGAAATACTCATGACATTTTGGAAAATATGCTTATTTTCAATCAGACCCACAGTCAGATGATGAATCTTGGTTTCATCTCTATCTCTATGCGTCTATTACACAGACTGGTCCAGAATATGTTTACCTTAGCTTAACACAAACACTGCAAGAAAGGGGAAACTATTAGCCTAGAACACTGGGAAATAGAATGTGAAGGTAGCGGAGTCCAGAATTGCAGAGGGTCCCACAGCACATGAACCCACCACAGTACAGCAACAGGGGCCTTCATTTCATCCAAACGTGGTACTTTCCATAGATGCAGAAAGGTTTTTGATCTATTTTATAAGCATATTTCAATGACTTGTCTAAGTGAGATGCGTCAGAATATGAGGTTTTGATAACCACATTTAACACTAGTGGAGACTGAAAACCCCTGCCTGGTATTTACATAAAATACAATATTTATATATAATACATACAATATGTATCTAGAAATGTGATCTGGATAATGATCGTTTTGCATTTACACTTGGGGCCAGATGTACAAATTATTACAACTGGGTTTCCTTGAGTTTGCCGAGGGTGATTGAAATTTAAGCGGACATGAAAAATAAGGTGAGAGATGAAATCTAACAATAAAACATTATTCATTTAAGCTGTTAGCCAATTTCTCTCATTGTATGATATTTTTACAGTCTACACAGCAATCTGTAGAATGTCATTCAAAGGCTTGTTTATAAAGTTAATTTTGATGAATTAATTGAATGATTTTAGCATTCTTTTTATTTACAATGGAGGCATCGTTTTATTTCCTCTCCGTGTTTGCGTCTGTTCTCTTATTAAAAGAAAGAGAATGGGCAGACTGTAGCTTTTCCCATATGCTTGTGTTCCGGAGATCTCCACCCACTTCTAAAGTAACTGCTCAAATCACAAATAGTCCAGTCAGGAAAAACCTTATTGCGAAGAAGTGGTTTGATTTTGATAGCATTTTCAATTGCGTTTTGAATGCATTTACACCTGCATTAATATGCGTTTTTCCTTGTCCAGATAACATAACAGATCACGACATGCAAGACATGCTTACATTTTTATCCAACAAAGTGCAAGCTACCCGCTGATGAAATTAAAAATACAGGACTTTGTGCAGCAGAGGTGACTGGAACACAGGCAAATGTTCTAAACATTTTCCTTATTTTAAGGACATATACTATCAGTGCTATGTAAAGGTTTTCCATCAGCATGGAGCTTGTTAGCTTGAGCGCTTCTAGTTGTTGCTCAGAGACTGAGATGCAGTAGCATCATAGAGAGGGAAACAGAATGCAATCAACCATTTTCACAGAAGACATTTTCACATGTGACAGTACATAGTACCTGTGCTCCACAGGTGTAAATAATAAAATGAATGATGATTTCCATTGAGCTGCTTCAGTTTCAGGGTCCTGGTATTGTGCATGCTGGCTAACCGTCACACTGTCATGGTTTACTGGTGCATTTGAATAGAACAGAACCATCATGTCATTAGTAACACCTGTGCTTTCCCTGCTGTGACAAGTCAAAGTGTCTGCTGTGAAAAAGGACTATGGAAGGCACTTTACAGAGGACCAAATCTACAGTAGACTAAGAGAGTTGTTACCTGTTAAGTAACTGTTTATGTGCAAAAAATGGGTAAAAGCTGACATCAGATTGTCGGGGGGGATATGTACATTCTTCATCAACAAATAAAGACTATTAATGATAATTAATTAATGATTATCTTAAGACAAACATCTTAAGATAGATTTATTATTCTAAAATTTGTCTTGCGTCCCAAGGCGTACACTGTTTCATTTACAAAACAAAAAATGTACAAAAAAATGTACAAAACAAAACAGACATTATGATTAAGTGGCTGCAGTACAATCAATTTATTCACTTCTGTTACATTCAGTACTTAGTACACAGGGCCACTGAGGCCTACTTAGAACTCAAACTCCGATTCAGCAGTTTGACAGACCGAGGAACAAAAGAGTTCTTTAGCCTGTTCTGTCGAGCCTATGGGACTCTAAATCTTCTGTTGGATGCAGAAGATGATCTTCTTCAAATAAAATATGAGATTAGTCTGGTGTAATATTACCAGCTAGAGACAACATCCTTTTAGTTAGTCAGTCAGTTAGGCAGTCAACCAGCAAAATTTTCCTCTATAAAATATCACTACTTTATCCAACGTTTTAGCTTCTCCTTTCAAGCTAATCCCAGACACAGTAGCTTCTTTTAGTGAACAAGTGAGTGAATCCAGCATCCGAATGATCAGCTGCTCAGCAGTGGAGAACGCGGCTATCTGTGGTAATGCTAATGCCTCGTTTCCACTGAATGATATGGCTCGACTCGACTGGTACCAGGTACTTTCTCGATTTCGTTTTCCACTGCAGATAGTACCCCCTCAATTTAGGCGGGATTCTTAGCTGATTGTCATAACAATGCCTCCTGAAATGAACTACTTCAACACAATATGAAGCAACAACATAACGTAACGAACGTAAACAATAGCACATAGCACAACAATAGCACTAACTAATGTTGTCTGCTTTTGTGTTGGTTTATTAGTTACCTCGCTCGCTCATCAGGGCTCCATAAAGCAGTCGTCGTTGACATGTTGATTTTACCCAATACAATTCTAGTAACGAGAAGACTCTCTGACCAGTCAGTGGTCTGCAGTGTTGTAACGTCACTTTTTAGTATCGGCTCATCTCGCTTGGACCCTCGACCGAGGTGATACCAAAAAAAGTACGGGGTACCAGGTACTATCCACAACTTTTGCCAATGGAAAACCAAACGGTTCCAAGCGAGTCAAATCGAGTCGAGTCGTACCTTGCAGTGGAAATGAGGCATAAGTAGGAGGAACGACACAGAGACAGTGATTCTGTTCAAACAGCAAGAGTTTAGAGATGACAACTGGACAGTTGTATGACTGCAGACTAAAACTAATAAAAATCAATTAAAATTTGATTAACACTAATATACATCTTCATCCAAGACTAAAACTAAAATCAGGTGCCAAAAATAACACCAATTTCAGTTTTAAACCATCGAAGTGAGGTCATTTCTGCATTGTGAGGACATTCTGGCCGGTTCTCACCACTTCAAAGGACTGTGGGAAGGTAAACACTTTAAGGTTCAGGTTGGAATTAGGTTTAGGTTTAGGCTGCGGTAAGGGTTGGGGTTAGGCACTCAGTTGCGATGGTTAAGGTTAGGGTTGGGGAATGCACTATGCCAATGCATTCCAAGTACAGAAAGACAAACACGTCTGTGTGTGTGTGTGTGTGTGTGTGTGTGTGTGTGTGAGAGAGAGAGAGAGAGTATGTTACCTTGCACAGCCTGGAGCTTGTGTGTCTGTATGATGATGCACAGCTGCAGCACCAGTTGTGGAGCGCTCTCCAGAAAGGTGGCCAGTAGATGCAGCATGCTCACATCTGCAAACTCATAGACCATCCTCCAGTAGTAACGCCAGCGCTCTGTCTCAGCACTCTGACGACTCCGGACACCCAGGTAGATGGTATGGAAATACCTGGAGGAAAAATATCATGCTTCAACATCAACCAGACAGGATAAAACATTACATGTAACAGTTCATCAAGATGGAGAAAGGCACAACATATTGAACTCTTCTCACACTTTCTTTCTCACTTTCTTTTATTTTGGAAATATCTGAGAAAAGCAACAGTAACATCCAAGAGTTAGATCACACTGCTAATGCTGTTATTTAATTCACAATATTTGTGTGTATGCACAACAACACCTGGACAAAAAATTATCGACTTTAGTCCTTCAACTGAATGATAAGTTAAAATGTTTTTTTCCCAAAGAATTATAATAAATTTCAAATAATCAGGGATTCTGATTCTGATTCTGATCATAACAGTTTACCAAAGGTATCTGGTCTCTTAAAAAGCTTTCTACTTGTATCAATATATAAAACACAACTGGGTTCAGTGCAGATGTAGACTGGGGGTTGTGTTCTAATATTCTAATATTTATTTATTTGGTTGTGATACGGCTACAGGCCCTTTCAGCCATAACAACCGTTTACTCACAATGCTAGAAGAGACCGGAAAAAACAGCACGCCGCTTCATACACAGGTGAGTTGAAGAGCGAGTTTGTTGTGTAAAAAGCCTTGTTAAAAGCCTAACTGTGCACCACTTGTGGTTGTCCCAGGAAAGTCGCTGCTGACACCCGGGTCATAATACTGCAAATGCTGCAGGCTTTCATCAGTGGGCCATAGGCTCAATCACCATTGTGTTGTATCATTCGGCGATAGATAGTGACTTAACAGACATTTATTTAAATGAAAATCTTTGAGATTATAACTTTAACTTGGGGCACCCTGGTGGCCTAGGGATTAAGGCACCAAACATGAACTGCAATGTCCCCGGTGCACATCTGTCATCACATTGTCATCTCTCTACTGTCAGCTATCCAATGAAGGCATAAAATGCCCACAAACAATTAAAAAAATCTAAACACCAGGCTGAAAAGCAGTGTTTCACAGCCCTCCTTGTTTTTAAGTCTGTTTTACCTCTGACCTGGCTGTAGTTGGGTATGGTCAGAAGTCTGTTGCACCTGTAACCACACCCAAAAATGATGTCCCAATGTACTGGCACACCTTGGTTTACACTCCTACATCACTGTAGCAAGGTGAGGAGTTAAACCACTGGAGGGCGGCAAAAACAAGATTCTCAGTTGCTGTTAAGTTGCTCTTTAGCTTATATCAACGCAACCTAATTCAACATACCTTACCTATTTTAAGTTAACATCTGGAGGAAACAGTGAAGGCAGATTTCAAACTGAGTGCTACAAAATCAGGACACTCATTAAACTTGTTCAGTGCTTACAAATCTCTCAAATCCTGACTTGCAAATGGAGCGTGGCTTGAATTTAGTTGAATTTCTGTTACAATTTTGTCTCGAATAACTTTAAGGGCAAGTAAATCTAATCTATTTATGGAGACATAAAAATAGATACTCTACTATGCAGTTTAAATAATAGTTTTGCCATGCAGTATCATCAGAAAATACTGGACTGCAACGTGGACATTGCCTGAGCAGCACACACACTCTCAGAGCTCATTTAATGAAGTGAATTCATCATTACTTTTCAGTCTGTCTGTGGCCTACATTTTTATGTTACTCTCTCTGTAAGTCTCCCTCATTCATTTCCATTCTCTCTCTCCCCTTATCTGTGAAATATCACCAACACATGGTAGCCATTTAGCAGCAGGCTAATGGGCCGTGAAATGAAGTTCCATTGTTAATAAAGAATTTAAAAATCAAATCTGGGCTGAGGGCATTAAAGCTACAGCCTGTACATGGACAGATGGACCTTACACATTTCTCCCTGTGTGTGTGTTTGTGTGTGTGTTGGTTCTGGTCTTTGTAAGTCTACAGATACAGATCACACTTGTTAACCTGCCATTCAGGCTACATTCACACTGTAACTGAAGGTGTCCCAGTTCTGTCTCCTTCACTTGCATCTACTGAAAAGAAAAGTCAGGTCATTCAGTCTCATATTCAGCCTTCAAGCGAGGCCATCACCATCAGTACTGCCAGCATTGCCATGGTAATGCTACTTTTCATATACTTTACATATTCCCTGCCAATACAAGTGTCTGGGCAAACAAATCTGATTATTCAGATGATGTGCACTTTATCAAGCAGTTATTGTAATTTTATCATGGATCCCAGATAATTTCAGACCGGATTTTATCTACATGATTGGACATTCATGGCCCTGGACCATTCGTCCATACACTGAGCATAAAACTGGCTGGTAGAAGCTCAAGGACAAGTACCACTGATGAACCTTTCGAACTACAATTTCACATTCCTCAGACAAAAACAGTGGCCACTGTCATTCCAAGCAACGTACTGATTCAGATATTTCTATACAGGTTATTTCATAACCTGCAGGCCTGCTGATGTATTTGAACATAGTCCAGAGATGGTCTAACACAACAGGACACTTTCTGTCCTCCCTACCCTGTCTGTGGCACTTAGCCCCATGGTCACTGTTTCATACTGAAGACATAAGTCTTTAAAAAAAATGGGTCAAGGCATCCCGGTGGCTGAAAGGTTTAGGGTACTTATCATGAACCCCAGTGTCCTTGGTTCCACTCTAGCCAGGGGCCTTTGTTGTATATGTCTCATCTCTCTCTCTCCCCTCATTTCCTGTCATCTCTCTACTGTCTACTCTCAAATAAAAAGTGGCTTCAGTCCGCTTCAAACAAACTAGATCATACGACATGTCATCCGACCACATCTGAAGGCAAAACTGTTTCTAGCAATTCTGAATGTTCACACTGGAATGCCAGGCAAAACGTCTGTCATCATAGCCTCCTCCTGGATGCATCTCACTGCCTCCCTGATCTCTCCCCAACAACCCAGTGTCTTTTGTGTGTCTTTGTAGTCTAAATACAATGAATTGTAAAAATGGCTATAATCGTGCACATGAAAAATAAATGAAAAATGAGAGCTTGAGAGAGATTGTCTATTTTGGAAAGTTAAAAAAGTTATTGGTGGTGTGACGGCCCATCTGCTTGGCTTGCCAAGCTGCTGCCCTGTGTTTCTGTTTCCAGAGCTGCAGACCTGTAGCACTTTAATCAGTGACTTGGAACACTCCTGGGCCCGTTGGTTGTTTGAATTACTGTATACTGGCCTTTGGCCTGGCGAGCCATCAAATAAAAGATTAAATGGATAGTTGAAATAAAGCAAAAATAAAAACAGGTCTTGGGTCGGGTTCTGGTATCAAATTTGGCAGCACCGGTTGGGATCATCAGGACTGAGTCTTACAGACTTGAGTATGACTTGGGTTCAGGTCTCAGTGCCCATACAGAACTCTAGTTGCTGGCAATGAAAGAACATGTCACCCAGTGCAACGCTGTGTTTAAATTAAGTGTTTTTAATAGTTTCTCGACAGCAATGGAGCTCTATGGCACAGTTAAGGTGTTGGTCTGCACATGGAATTTACTGACAATAGGAAAAATACAGAATATCACCAGATTTATCCTTAAATCTGACTTATCTCATTTTAATAATAACCTGACCATGGTAGATTTTCTTTGTCTTATTATAACAAAATAAAGTTTTGGACTCTGTGTAACTTGAGTGGTGAAGTGTTGATTTTGTTGCTGGGGTTAACTCACAGATAACCATTAACCATATCAGCGCTGAATTGATCAAAAAGCTTCAAAGCATACTCAACCCTATCTGCTTCCACTCACTGAAAACGCATTTACTTCTGACTAATGTAATAACTAATGTTCTGTCTCAACCTAGTTAATAATTTCTGAATGGAGTGAAAATGTAATGAGTTGATAATGAAGTCCATTCAAATTTTTCAGAGTTCAGCTGAAAGAAAGAACAGAGATTGATAGAGTGACCTATTAAATGGGTTTGAAATATTAATTAGCAGCTAGATGATGTCACAGAGCCCCACAGTTTTTTCCAGCAGCTGAAGTGAAACTGAAGCTCACCTTGTTTAACTGACTCATACGCTGACTGACCTGAATTTGGCTCCTGATAAATACATCTTGTGCCATTTAACAACAATATAATCTCAGTAAATTCCATTACCCAGTGAACCATCTCATTAACTGGTTTGATTGCATGGAGAAATATTAAATATTTCTATAGGCTTGGAGAAGTTGTTATAATTGTTGTTATAATATAATGATCAAGTCAGTGGTGGTCAGCATTACCATAACGGTGAGTAGGGGAGAGTGGGGCCAGTTATACCTCAGGTGAGCTGGAGGACTCCAGTGAGAACTGCTGTTTATTTACCTGGGTGGGGCTACAGACACTGAGGACCTCTGCTTACAATCTAAAAATGTTGTTGTCTAGCTTGCTGCACTAAGCTTTGAGACCAACTATAGAGGACTGTTACATTTACTCAACAGTTGAATCAGAAAAGCAAACACACTCCATCCAACAGCTCAGCTTGGCTACTCACTTCATCTAACTGTCTCTTTTCTCACCGAGCAGAAGGATCCTGTAGAAAACAAAACAAACCTAAAATGTAAACAAACAAATTCAACATCAATGCTGAATATACATTAATTCCCGTTTTCATAAACATAATAAAATATTGTCTTGACTTGGTTGTAATAGTCTGCTTTTCTGCTTAATGCTTAAAGGCCTACTGCTTCTGGGAATGTTGCGCTCCTTTTTTATCACATTGACGACATCTGCTGGACTGGACCAGTGGCACTGGAAAAGGCTTATATTAGACCTAATTTAATACTTTATTTCTTCAAAGACTGGAAAAGAGTGGGTAAAAATCTCTGCTTCCCTAATGATAAGCTAAAATTACTGATCCAGAAATACAAACAGAGGCAGCCTCCCTTGTGTGGGCTCTTGATCGTCCACTCAGCCAATCACACATGAATGTCATGGTTTCATTGGTTTTAGGGTGCTCTCTTCTGCACCATTTTTACACCCATTTACTTGTATGAGACAAAGGTGGGGTCAGAATGAAGCTAGAATTGGGCAGCCATGCAGCACACTCTAATTCAACGACAGAGCAATACAATAGACAATACAAAGTGGATACATTTTTGCAGTTAATTTCATACTGATTAACTTCACTTGAATTAATATTAAAACACTTAAAAATAAAAACTCATTTATTTGCCCTTTTGGTGGAGCAAAAGGACCTTATGACAGAATATAAATGCTAAATGCTAAATGCATACCACACACACACACGTAAGAACAAGACCGCTATTAAATGCAAGGGTGTGACTGCAGGTGTGTGCACCTTGGTATAACTGGTAAACGACTTTGTGAATAACCAACCCATGAATGAGACAATAACAATACAAGTAGATACCATTCAGCTTCAGCTGAAAAACACTTGAGTGCAAAAGCATCTGCAGGTGGTCAAAAACAAACGCACTTTTGTCCTGATTTCCAGATGTTGGGATATTTGTGGAAGAATGATCCTTCTCTCTGTGACGACACTCTTGTCCTGCCACATAAAGTCAACCCAACATCCAGTTTGGATGCCATACGAGCGGCAGCCAGCAACTTAGTTTTTCTTAGTTTTTTCCTGCTCTTTTCGTGGATTATTTTTATTTATTTGTTGTTTTCAGCTTAGTTGAGTGTAAAGTTAGTTACTATAGTTCGCTAGTCCCACAAAGAGATGGAGAGTTTTCATTGTATTCTTTGACAGGAAGGAAGGGCAGGAGTGAAACGCCGGGCAAAGACAAGGAGATACAAGCCGTATCTGTCTAACAAGATGGCTGTCTAACAAAAAATGGATGAGCTAGCAACCCTGACGAGGAGTCAGAGAGAGTAGCATTAGAGCAGTGTGTTGTGTTTTACAGAGGCAAGGCTACGCAAGGACATCCCAACGTGTCTATAGATGGCTTCCAGACTGTACGGGCGGAGAAGATTTGCAGGGAGAGTGGCAAGAGGAAAGGTGGGGAACTTGCTGTTCTCGTTAACAACAAATGGTGAGAGCCTGGTCATATCACGGTTAAAGAATGCATGTAGCCTGGGCACTAAACTGCTTGCCGTGAGCCTACATTCATATTATTTGCCAGGAGAGTTTTGCCACGCCATCGTCCTGGTTGTTTATGTTGTACTTACATGGCTTTATGCCACTTCTCATACATATCAATAAGCAACCCACCAAGAATGATCCTTACCGTTAAACTGTTTATATTTTTGGCATTGTGTATATTTTGGATTTGCACCTTATTGATATTTTATATTTGCACTCTTTATATTTGCAATTTACTACTTATACTACAACTACCTGCTTTGTACTGCGAATGCTGCACAACAATTGTTGATGCCTTTGCTCTCAGTACAGTATCTGAAGAGAGTTTAAAACATGAGGGAGCCAAGAGAGAGAGTCTACACAATACAGCAAACTCTTACTGATATCTGTTGGGTCAAGGCAATTCCCAGGGCAAGCCGGGACCCAGTGTGCCACTAGCTTTCCTGTCTTGACAGGCAATCCACAAGTTTCCTAACAGATACAGGATAGGAAGGACAGGGAGAATATGTTTTAAATTATTTTTTTCATAAAATACTGCCTATCAAATGTCTGTCCTCACTCTCTGTCAACTCTGTCAGATTTTAAAAAATGAAGTAATAATTATTATTTTTTAAATAAATCAGGAAAGATTGTGGTCAGCTATTACCCTGAGGATCCCTTTTCCACTTCCTGTTCATGGTGGATGCAACAGTGGGACACATGATCTGGTAACTTTTTTGGATATTTTAAACAAACAATGTTGATATCACAGCAGTCCCAGCTTTAACACATCAACACCATCTTTACATTAATATCTTATAGTTAACAATTGTGACAATCAATGTCAAAATGTCAAAAAACATAAATGGCTCCAGTGTACATGGCAGTTACATGTAGTTTATGCTGTAACATGGTTGTTATGTGGTAGTTAATTCTGTAACATGGTAGTTATGTGGTAGTTAATACTGTAACATGGCGGTTACATGGTAGTTAATACTGTAACATGGCAGTTACATGGTAGTTAATACTGTAACATGGCAGTTACATGTAGTTTATGCTGTAACATGGTTGTTATGTGGTAGTTAATTCTGTAACATGGCAGTTACATGGTAGTTAATACTGTAACATGGTGGTTACATGGTAGTTAATACTGTAACATGGCAGTTACATGTAGTTTATGCTGTAACATGGTTGTTATGTGGTAGTTACTTCTGTAACATGGTAGTTACATGGTAGTTAATACTGTAACATGGCGGTTACATGGTAGTTAATACTGTTACATGACAGTTACATGGTAATTAATACTGTATTATGGCAGTTACATGTAGCTTATGCTCTAACATGGTAGTTATGTGGTAGTTAATTCTGTGACATGGTAGTTACATGGTAGTTAATACTTGTAACATGGCAGTTACATGTAGTTTATGCTGTAACATGGTAGTTAATTATGTAACATGGTAGTTACATGGTAGTTAATACTGTAACATGACAGTTACATGTAGTTTATGCTCTAACATGGTAGTTATGTGGTAGTTAAGTCTGTGACATGGTAGTAAATGCTGTGACTTGGTAGTTACATTGTAGTTAATGCTGTAACAGTATGGTGCACTGTAACGAAATTTATACACAAAGCTATAGTGGCTAATTAAATTGTGCAACACACACAGACAGTATAGTTTCAAATTGAGCATTTCCAGATTTCTGATCTTGAAATATATTTTATTGTATGATCTGTACTGTAGGAGCAAAGAAAGAGAAATAGGGAGTATCAAAGAAAAAGAGGAGAGAAAGTAAACAGTGACCCAGACAATAGAAGGGAGATTCTAGAGAAAGAAAGAAAAAGGTGGAAGAAGAGGGTTCAAGACAAAAAAGTAAGATGCATTGGAGAATTGGAACCAAGGAAGTAGAGGTATCAGTGAAGGTGTTGGAAGAATGCTCAGCAAAGATCCAGAAAGTGCAGTGCCGTGCAGAATGCAGTGCAGCAAGTAGACCCACCCCTGGATAGTCCACTAGAGTGTCAAACGAAAAGCAGGTGGGATCGTCTGCTGAGAACTGAAGACGGACAAACCTGTGCCATGGAGACGAGCAACTGACAAGTAAACTGGTCGACCACTGACATTATCAGGAAAGATTCTAAAGAAGTGGTGCCTCCTTTGCCTCCTTCACCAGATCCACCAGTTTGGTTTGACGTACAAGTTAGTGAGAGAGAAGAAATAGACAGCACCCAAAAAGCCAACATTTCTCCAGGGTATCAGCCAGACTGTTCTGGAGTTGTTTGTGAACTCTTCACGCATGACAACAGATAAAACTGACGCCATCAGGTACAAGATCAAGCACCAGTGAATGATCCTGACTGACTCCATGACTCCATTAACTTCCATAGTGATCTCCTCAAGAGGAACCCAACTCTGAAGCTCAGTTACTCTTCTTTCTGTGCTCTATGACCCTTCTATGTTAAGGCATCTGACAGGAAGACATGTCTGTGTCACTTTCATGAAAATGCACGCTTAATGCTTCAGGTTCTACGGTCATCGGGTGTTGTGAAGTCGACCAAACTAGAGGACAGTAAATATATTATTCTGTGTTCAATTTATTGTGCTTGTGCATGTGTTAAAATACCAGCTGAACTACATGTCTTACTTGTTTAAAAAAAAAAAATGCTTAACTTTAAAAATGAAGGTAGAAAATTAAGGAATTTAGAAAAAACATTGAGAAATCAGAACCAAAAATGTATATAGCGCATCTCATTATTTAAAGTTGTAATTTCGAAGATTTGCATTTTGTTTCGTTTCGTTCGTCTTTCACAGCACCTTTGCCGATAATCGGTAATTGCAGATGTGTTTTTGGACCTCACTTCAGTTTCAAGTTTCAGCGTTTGTAGTAATTGATCTTTCCTTTGTTTGTTCGGCCATAGTACAATGCTAGCAGAGACCGGAAAAAAAAGCACACCGCTTCACACACAAGTGAGTTGAAGAGCAAACCTGTTGTGTTAAAAGCCTTGTTAAAAGTCTACACCCGGGTTGTAATACTGCAAATGCTGCAGGCTTTCATCAGTGGGCCATAGGCTCAATCACCATTGTGTTGCACCATTCTGTGATAGATAGTGACTTAACAGACATTTAATTTAAATGAAAATCTTCGAGATTATATCTTTAACTTCATTACTGAATACCATTATTCAGTACTTGAGGACTTTACATTCTTGTTGGATTGATCAAATTAAAATAAAATGCTTTTTAGTGTGTCTGACGGAGTTGACATATATCAAGTTATGTCATGAATGTAAATTGTCAGAAAAGTGTTCTACAAAAAACCTGTTCCTTCACATGATTGCTAGTTGAGGCCTTTGTCTACAAATATATCCATTTCAAATTAATGTAGTGTTAAAAAATTAAAAACCAGATTTGAAACATGTTTTGTTCCTTATCTCAATAATCAGTGAGCTACAAGTAAGGCAGTGTTTCATATTACCTAAACATTGTAGTTTAAATTTGTATAAACAGCTTGTAAAACATATACACACATACTGTGATGTATGCAGGTATAAACAATAGTAATAATATATATAAATGGAGATGAACCAGATAGTAACCAGTAAGTAATAGTAGTATGAGGTAAAGTGACATCAATATTAATAAGGTGTGAGTGAAGTGACAGTAATGAGCTTCAGGGCTCAAGAGTTCAGCAGTCTTATAGTCTGAGGAATGAAGCTGTCCCTGAGCCTGGTGGTGTGGGACCGGATGCAGTGGTACCGTCTGCCGGACGGCAGAAGGCAGAACAGTTTGTGCCTGGGGTGGTTGGGGTCTTTAATGATCCTGTTGGCTTTCTTCCTACACCGCTGGGTGTAGAGGTCCTCCATGGATGGCAGCTCCGTCATGGTGATGTGCGGTGCCACTGCCATACCAGGCAGTGATGGAGCCAGTCAGGACACTCTCAATTGTGCACCTATAGAAGTTACAGAGTATCCTGGAGTCCATGTTGAGCCTCCATGTTGAAGAAGAGCCGTTGGCTGAGTTTGATTGGTCGGACCACAGCTGAATGGTCCACATCACCGGTCTGTCCCATTTGAGTTTCTGCCTATAGGAAGGCAGAAGCAGAACTGAAACATCATCTCGACAGCTGATGTTTTGGTGATATCTTGGCAGGACTTTCCTCAGGTTGGTGTTGTCAAAGTCTCCGGCCACAAAAAATCTCCGGCTGTGAGGTCTCTGTCCTGTCGATAACTCCATACAGCTCATCTAGGGCTTGGTTGGTGTCGCCGTGTGGTGGAATATACACCGCTGTGAGAACAATCAATGTAAACTCCCTTGGGAGATAATAAGGCAGGCATCTGATCAAGAGCTGCTCTAGGCTAGGAGAACAACCCGCAGAAATTTTACCATGAAGCAGACACCTCCTCCCTTGCTCTTCTCCGATTCTATTGTCCAGTCCTGGCGGTGAATGGAGACCCCCTCAGGAACAATGGTGGAGTCCGGGATCGAAGGGTCGAGTCAAGTCATAATGGGACTTGCTAGACGAATGGAATATACGCTTAATCATGTAAGCATTTATACACAAGAAATGTCAGTTGACAAATGAGCAGATCACTCACACACAACGCATTGCTAATGTCAGTATTCACGTTGAATGAGCAATAAGACGTCTTAAGGTGTGCTGTGTTCAGTGTGACATAGTCTGTTAGTGTGGGCTCATGTTAGCTTGGGCCTGCCTTGTTGCTGTCTACATCTGCTCTGTAACTTAGCTGAAGAAGACCATTTGTCTGGAGCCGAAATAGTGGGGCCATTACTGAGGAATTGGCTGTGATGTGGCTTATGAACTTTGCATGGTTCTTAAAAAAGTTCGGGGAGTCGATGGGCCAGGATATGTGTGGTGTGGCCTATGGTGTTTAAAGTTAATGTGTGCCACCTTCCTCAGCCCTACATTCTTTGTCACACCAGAATTCCACTTCCTTTGCACATCAGTGCAGGACATTCCTGTCTTTCCCTGCCTGACTGCAGTCTCAACCTACATTGAAGAAAATTATGTTTACTATCCAACCATGGTTTTACCAGACCAATTCTCAAATGACATTTGATCTTGATCTTGGTGCCAGGCTAACAGATTTTAGCTAACAGCATATTAGGTAGCGAATTAATTACTAGTGCAATTTTCAGTTCAATATATTAATTAGTAATAACATCACAATAAAATCACACTTTTCATGTCCCTTTTTGGAGTTACTTTACTGACTTTCCACAGAATTGCTGCTGCATGGCTGCAAGAGTGTCCTGGCCCTGCAATACATGACACCTGTCTTTGATGTTAGCACCCAAGTCTTAAGATGAGATACGTGCAGGCTCTGACTCGGCTCTATGTCTGCTTTTTTTAGACAAGGTCGTTTCCAGCATCCTTAAATGATACCCAACTGATTTGATTACTGTTTAGGTATTGGTTTGTCTCCGACTTTTTCAGATTGCGCATTGCCTTACCATCACAAGCTAAGGAATCAACAAAACTAAAAAAGCAACTAAAAATACTACCACACATGATACAAGGCCACTTCTTCACGCCATCTTCCCAACCATCTATCACTAAGGGTATTCTCAAAATCAACCTTTTTGAGCTCTGGGAGGTTGTGTTCCCACATCATTAGCTAATTTGGCAAGCTAGATCTTCGTAAATGAATGACGTGCCGTACAGTTTGTATACTTCGAAGCAGAAATAACACCCATAATATGTGCAAGGCATTATGGGACATGAAACTTGTGGATAGAAAGAGAATGGTGCACTCTGCTCAGTCATCAAATCCAGCTAATCTATTACCAATTCCATGTCATATTCAGTGTGCTCAGGGCCCCCCACTAACTCTACAAAGGTACCTCTGCTAAATATTTGATCTTATACCAACAAGTCATTTTTAATTAATGACCTTATCACTACCTATAATCTTGATGCTTTTAACTGACATCTGGCTAAATAATAGTAGCAGTGCACCACTTCTCATTGAGTCAGCCCCTCAAAACTTTATTACTTATTACTTATTACTTATATTACTTATTATTTTATGAATGTTTCTCGACCTGAAAGGAAAGGTGGGGGTGTTGCTGCTATATTTAAAGACTCATTTTAAAGCAAGAAGTTATAATATGGTGATTTGCTTCCTTTGAATATCTTTGCACTGTTGAAAGGCACACCAAAAATCCTGCTGTAACATCATCTCCGACATCCTGAGCCTTTTTTAACTTTCACATTGATAATCCCAAAGACAAAACTGCCAAGGAATTCTGTGGTCTATTTGAAACTTTTGATCTGCTGCAGCATGTGAAAGGGCCCACACACAATCAAGGACACACACTGAATTTGGTTATTAGCAAGAGCAGGGCTCTAACTGAAGCAGAGGAGGCTGGTCCATAGAGGCAGAGGACGTTGCTTCTCCTCTATTTTTGAGAGACAAGAGGGAGATCAAAATATAAAAAAGAGTAATTGGTTGAAATAAATCATTACCAAATCTCAGTATCATTTTAAAAAATAATTTTTTGAAATTCTGATTAAAATGTTTCAACAGCACATCTGCAGGCAAGAGGGAAAAGGGCAGTCTGTGTGAAGTGGTGGTGGGGGGCAGAGGAGGACGGGCTCCTGCTGTCCTCCTCATGGCGGGATCTCTTATATCAATTTAATGTAGTTCATTTTTTTTCATGCTATTCTGTTATTGGCCAAAATACGTAAAATGATGCTCCAATAGAGGACATCCTCCCAAACCAATCAACAATCAGAACACAAGGATATACGGCATGAAATATTATTTTCTAGTTCCATTTATTCTGTCACACATACTGACATGTGCACACACAGCAAGAAGATGACTGCGACAGTGATGTCTGAAAGCAGTGTACCTGTGTACCGGCTGTCAGGCAGTTACAATGGCGTCCTGAAGCGGTGATGGGATTTTGCACTTTCTGGTGTCACAGGCGGCGACACCGGCAAAACATACCAGAGAAGAGACAGGGACGAAGAAGGGGACAAAGTCAGCCCCCCCCACACCCCACACAAAAACTGTTGATTTACGAATTGAATAAATGTGATATAAATAAGTAAATAATTCTTTATATAGAAATGTTTTAATAAAAGTAATAATAAATAAAACAATACAAAAATATATTGGAATCATTTTCATGGTGTTTTATTAATGCCACGCATCACTTTTTATTATCGAAATAATTTTATTGTAGAAAAACAGACATTTTATAATTGGGACAGTTTAAATTGTATTTTGGGACGATTTGGGACAGTGGTGAAAAAAGTTAGAGCCCTGAAGGGTACTGATGTTTCTAGCACTGTTGCCAGTGATGTAGGTCTTTCTGACCTTTATTTTCTTTGACATGTCGGTTTCTCCTGATACCCAAATCAGAGCAGCTTCTGTCAAAAAAAGGTATATGAACAAGCTACGTCCATGACAGTAAGTTTAACATCATACTCTTTTGATTCGCTCTTTGATAATTTTGACAGTAAAACTCAAAGTTATCGACGCCATTGCCTGAAAAGGTAAAAACCATCTCTGGCATGCAGAAAGCACCATGGAGACACCCCAGCTGTCACAAGTCAGGAAAGAGAATGCAGGAAAACTGAGTCCGAATGGAGAGAAGGTTATCTTCAAATTCACTATGACATCTTTAAAGAAAGGCTTGGTATTTACAATTCTAAAATAAAGCTAGACAAACCTCTTTCTCTAACATCATCAGTGGCCATAAATCTTTGCCAACCAGCTTTTTCAAAAATGTTTTCAGTTGTTTAGAAATGTATGTGCTGAAAATTGTCGATGGTTCACTCCATCAGACATTTTTCCAAAATCACTGAAAACTGCAGTTGTTAAACCCCTTATGAAGAAAGGCAACCTGGATCCTTCAATATTGACGAATTATAGACCCATCTCTAATCTCCCATTTATTGGAAAAATATTGAGAAAGCTGCTTTGATTCAACTCAATAACTTTTTAAATGTAAATGGCCTATTATACATTTTGATCTCCTTGAAGAATATAGACCAGAGTCAGAACCAAACAGGGTGAAGCTGCTTTTAGCTACTATGCTGCACACAGATGGAACCAACATCCTGATGATCTCAAAAGCACCCCAACCCTTGCCACTTTCAAATCTAAATTAAAAACTGCTCTGTTGCTTTGATTGATTGGTTTCTCTACTGCACTTTTATTTCCTCTGTTGCATTTGGGGGAGCTTAAAACTTATTATTGCACTGTAACTGTACTGTGACTGTATGTCTGGTCTATTGTATATTTTATCTAATTTTAATCTCATTTTTAAAATCTAATTGTATTCTGTCTTAATTGATTTTATTCTATTTTTTTATTGCTTATTGTTTGCTTAATGTCATTCTAAAGCTTTTCTTTGCCTTTGTAAAGCTTTTTGAATTGCCTAGAGCTGTGTTTGAAATGTGCCATATAACAAAGCTTGCCTTTATGTACATATAACAATCAAATTTGTTCTTGTTTCCGTTACTTCTCTGAAACCTGTGAAGCAGCTACAGCTTTCTCTTTGCTGTATAAACTATTCAGGATTTACAACTGAGCTGCAAGTGTGTGAACTGAGGAACAGAACGTGACACTGCCACATCCTGTGGACACGAGGGGTAACATTTTCTTAATAAAAATTACTCAACTGGACAGTAACAATTATTTTGGCATTGAGTCTCATGTAATTGCATCGTTCAAGGATGGGGACTTTTATTGCAACTTTATTCCCATCCACAATTTCCTGTCACCTCTCTACTAATTCCCCCAATAGATAAAGTAACATCAAATTCAAAAACACCAGAGAATTTTTGCCAAAAAGTCTTGGGTCTCATAGATTGCATCAAGAGACCATTCCCAGAGAGATTTGAGTGGAGTGGGCGTCATGGACATGATGCGAAATACCAAACCTCCAGCAACTTGCTGTGCAGCAGTCGTTAACCATGATAGTGGTGACTGTTTCCAGCGACATGTTTAAGCTACTGTGGTCTCACTGGATTCAGATCTGTCCCTGACAGATGTGTTCAGGCAGAAGTGAATTTTAGAGGCGGTGTGATTGCATACATAGTCAATGGAAAGATGTGATTAGATGTAAATTCCCCTAGAGCAGCATGAATTGATGTAAAGACACACCAGTGTAAGTTGAAAGTGTTTCAACTTGAGTGAAAACTTTGTGTGTATCCCAGGTTTTATGAATCTGCTTCATTGTACAGACATGAGAGGAAAAGGAGAGAGAATGAAGAAAGGCTGAGCTGAAGACAAACACACACAGACACACTCTTGTAAACTAGCCTACAGCTAACGTCTGTACAGTTGGTCCACTGGCTGTTTGGGGTGAATAAACACAGACTGTCACTGCATTCCAGAGACCCAAATCACCAAAACTCCCTTCAGTTTTTTAAAGGTAGTACTATACACTGATTTGCTGCCTTCAACTGCTAAACTGATAAAGAATGGACAAAATCTGGTGGATACAATTAGCAATTAGTTTTACTTTTGAATACTGAAGAGATTTTGGACAATTATAAGAAGGTAGCACAGTTCCATGGAACTACCTGCAGGCAGAGCAGTGATAGTGGCAGTTGGGTTTATAGATTGAAATTATTAGTTAATAAATCAGTTAATTAATCAGTCCATCTACAGAGAATTCATTAGCAGCAATTCCAATCATCAGTATAATTGCTAAAGTCATTTATAAAGCAAAAATGCCAATCACTCTGTGGTTTCAGCTTCTAAAATGTGAGAAATTGTAAGAATTGAGAATTTGATAGTGCATAGATGTTTGAACATTTTCACCAATTTAGCTTACAAGCATTTTAATATCCTATCAGTATATTAACAATGATCGCTTTGTCCAAGTAGGTTCCCATAATTCAAACAACAAACAAATTTGGTGACATAAAATGGTTTACAAAAAACGTAATAATACAGTACATCCCATATCCATCCTTTTCATTCTCTGTTGTTCATGTGTCAACAACATCCTAATGCCCAGACCACATGGTCTGCAGTAACGTAATATAACTTAACATAACATAACTCAAGTCTTTTATAATTATCCAACTAGAAGATGTCAGCTAAGATAGACATTTTACCATAAAGCATTGCCCTTAAATAATCATATAATAAGCAATAAAACATAAAATGGACTCACTCTTTAGTATGACCAAAACCACATGACAAAAACACCTTTTCATCTTCAGGGAGACCCTCTGAAACCCAAGCATTGATTTTATTGATGTAGAATTGTTTTCTCCTTTTTAAACTGTTTTTAGTAAGCCTTTGGTCAAGAAAATAAAGAGGTTATTTTTTTTGTTTGTTTGTTTGTTTGTTTTTTACCATTTTTTGGCTTTTGGAGGATTTTGTGAAAAAGTTTATTATTTTATATTATTATTAGTTATTGACATGAAACTATTTGATACAGCACAATAAAAAGCTAATGAATTTGACTAGTTAAAGTTGTAATTGTAATCCATGCTATAATGCATTTCCACACAATAAAAAACTGTAAGAAAATTACTTGTTATTGGAACTTTTGTTTTTGACCTTGCAAAACTGGAATTTTATTACATCAGTACAGTACAATTTCTTCATATTTACACATTGAACTTTGCTCGAACATCATAATAATTTTTGATGTCTGAGGACTCTGAGGACTATTCTTATGCCATCTCGTTTGGGTCTCCTCATGTGTTAAACGGCAGGAAGCAATTTTTGTTATCTGTGAAGCACAAATGAACACCACACTTGATGCATGCAGTTGATGTGCTATACGTATATGCACTGTATATTGCCCTAGGTGGCACGATTGATGAATTTACTCATGACTCAGTGATGGGGCCTTCTGTGTGAATAAGTGACACCCATTGAAGCTCAGTGTTGCATTTTTCCAACACTGAAACAAATCCCTCCAAATCATGTGTATTATGCTTTTTTTTTTAAATTATTTAAGTTTTGTATCACTAAACATCTTTAGGAAAAAATACTACAGGTCAAATACTTAATAATTGGAAAATTGTTGAAATTGGTCCAAAAGAGAGAGCTAGGGGGTCAGTGGGAGACAGCCATGTTGTTTGAACTTGGAATGTGGTATATCTTACAGTATTAATATTTTCCTGCCAAAAATGATGAAATGATACAGTTTAGAGTCTGGGGTGTTGTAGTGTTTGTCTACATTCAGTCAGGAATAGCTACTACTAGACAGTTTCAAATAGATGTTGCAATTTCACAACTGTGGGCCTTTGGTGGTTTCTATAGCTAATGGTAGTGTAACTGATCATAGCTGTGCATAGACAGATCTTTGACTCAAATTATGATTCATATAAGGTTCTAAAGTTGGACTGCAATGAACAGTTAACTGCAATATTGATTGATCTGTTGATTATTTTTTTCAATTAATCATTTAGTCTAAAAAAATGTCAGAAAATAGTGAAAAATGCCCATTACAACTACCCAGAGTCCAGGTTGACATCTTCAAATTAACAATAAATAATCATACAAAACTTCACCTCACTAGTCCAGGAATGTCCATGCAAAATGTGCTAATCAAAATACTCTTTACTGAGCCACAGACATGTTCACAAGTGTGCTCCAATCTCACATCTTATTTGTTTATTTGCAGAATGTTGTCTTATTTTATTATCTTGTTTTCCATCACATATCACCTCTGATGGACAAACCAGGTTTATACTTATGAACTCCCAAAAACAAACATGTTCATAGACATTCCAAATGCCAGAAGCATAATCTGAAATCTAAACCTGTTTATTCCTGTTCAGGGTCACAGGGGTGCTACAGTCTAATCCCAGCATGAATGAAGTGAAAGAAAGGACAGAGAACAGATATGGTACAATATACAGTATTACACACTATGCTGTAAATGTCACAAGGCAGACTTCCCAGTCTAAGTATACTACAACGTGCAGCCTGGGACAGGTCAAGCAGACAGTAGTACTTTGGCTACAGCCAGGGCTATAGCTGCAACTGAGGACCCTGAGGTCATGTGCTCTGATTTTGAGGGATGTGGAGGCTTTAGCAATCCACTGCTGTGTGTAACTTTCAATTTTGGTGGAAATCAAGGTGTGGAAATATTTTGCCATGCTGGGTAATAATCATCTACTACGCAGAAGGAGAGCAGGCTGATCATCGACTTATATTTTAAAATTTAGGCCTCCCGCTTAAGTATATATGCTGTGTCTCAATTCGCGTACTTCCGTACTTACACTTGCTATTTTGAGTGCATAAGGGCGTTCACACTGACAAGTATGGCGAAATGCAGAGCACTTCCAGTACCTGGATGGTGTACTCATAATGGTCAAAAAGTTGAGTGTGAAATGCTGGACACTTCTCACCCTCAATGGTCGCCATCTTGACTACGTAGCGGACGGGCAGGAACCCCCAACCAATGAAAATGGCAGCCAAGACTGCAGCGGTTGTAATAGGCTACGTAAACTTTCACTTATTTCACCTTAACAATCCACCAAAATCTGTTTCTGAACAAATCTGAGGTGACAAATAAGCAGTCCACTTGCTGAATCTTCACTCATACTAGCTCTACAAGGCCTAATTTAAAAGTTTGTTCCAACTTTCGTAAAGTAAGGGCACTACTGCACTGCCGTAGGCGGCTGCCACTGCTTTCTTGGCCATGCTTCAAGCTTGTGGGGGAGACGTGTCAGCTGGCCTCTGTGTCAGCCGGCCTCCGTGTCAGCCGGCCTCCATGTCAGCCGGCCTCCGGTAACGACAGCCCGTTCAACGCTACTTGCAGATTCATAATATATAATTTTATATAATTATACTGAGTGAACTATGACCTGCCAATTGACTGAAAGAACATACCATAAATCCTCTGACCAGCGGGGGCGATAATACCTGTATGAGAGGGGCCTGAGGAGGGAGGTCTGAGGTACTGCAGTTCGATCCTTCTGTGTTGAGATTGCTACGGTGAACACCGCACTATACAAATGTAAATGTAAATGTTTATTTATTTATAATAAAATTGAATTGATGTCAAGTGAGCAAACAAGCTGGCAAATATTTTGGCAGGTGACAATCGCGGTCAAATGTTGGAGATGCACAATGGCCGGGTTCGATTTGAGACGACACTACCCTGTCGAAATTCACGCACTACGCTAATAAGTAAATAGTGTACACAGTGTACTACATGGAACTGTGCTAACGGAAGTACGTGAATTGAGACACAGCAATAGTCTTATACAATCTACCTCAGTCAGCATATAATCTCGGTTTACACTCTCTCTTTTTGTGGTTAAAGCCTATATAGGACATGCTTGATAATAAAATGAAATTAACATTCTCTCCTTACATTCTTATCTCACGAGGTCCAATAAGTGGCTGTTCTAGAGCTTTCGATCATACCACACAATCTTCCTCAGCAGATGGAGTTTGCCCAGTTGTATGTGTTGAAATTTACATTTTTTCTGAACACTTTAAGGATCTCCAAGTCATTTAGTCCTTCAGCTTTTAAGCCAACATGGGTAAGAAGTCCTTAAAGTAAAATCAAGTATAAAGCAAATTTTAACATTAACATTTACATGACAAACTCCATGAGCTGATTATGTGACGATTATGAAAAAGATTATGTGATATGGTGGAAAGCACCAGAACAGCTACTAAATGAACGTTGTGGTGAGATTGTTTTCTCAAAAGTCACCATTTTATAATATGAGTCACCATCGACTTTGTTCAAAGGTGCATTTTAAAAAATACAACGTTTAGACACTTTTCAAATCATTGCGGAGAGAAACAATCTGATGGTATGCCCAGAAGGCAATTGGTTAGTCATTTTAATCAAATTGGGCAAAAAAGAAAAATATCCAATCTTAGGATTTGCTGCTTTTCTTTGCCTTCTTTGAATAACGCTGCTTAGACGCTGGATTGTGAGATTTTAATTGTGATGGCTATATTTTCACTATTTTCTCACAATTGTGGGCCAAACAATTAATCGAGAAAATAATCTAATAATGAAAAAAATGTTAGTTGAAGCCCTATTTTACTCCACTACCTTTCAGGGGGAAATATCGGCACAGCTGTAATTACAAGCTACTTTGAAGATTAAAAATGTTTATACAAAGCATATGATCAGCTTGTAAAATATGATGCACTGTTTAAACCACCCAGCAGCAGATAAAATTGGCTCCACCTCGACCAGCTACATCATGCTACTTACACATTGAAGATAGTATTAACAATCCAATATTTCAAATAACCATATAACAGTCACAGGAGCCTCGCTAAATGAGTGATTTTTTGTTACTTTAAGTACACCACTGTTTACGGTACAGTATGTGCACCCCAAGATAGGTCAATAAGTTCACTTATGATTCTCAATAAACTGTCTGCTGCATGATATTTGTTTCTACAGAGATTTCATAAATGACTGTTAGCTGTTGTCAAAGTCACCATATGTACCTTGAGTTAAGGTCTATTCAAATTCATAACTCCATCCAGAAGCTGTTTGGCCAAGCATGGAAGTTCTTTCCAATGGCACCAAAAGGGAAAATATCCACAGCATTATAGGAGCATTCACTGGTAGACATCAAGTGCGACTGCTAGGCCAGGGCCAGCTCCTTGTGTTTCTTATACAAGATAGAAAGTATCATTCCTGTTTAGCTTGTGTTATCTTTCATGAGCCATCAGTGGGCCATATAGAATAAAGTGACCTGAAAGCCTCCCACAGTAGAATGTGTGTTGGCCCTGCACAGGGGAGCATACTAAAGATGGCAGCTGATAGCCATGCTGTAGGAGTTGGCATCATTCAAAGGCCACCTTGGTGCCAAGACTGCCAACTACTGTCAGGAGCCCACTGCTCATTCATTCATGTATTCCACACACACAAACAAACACACACACATACACACGCACACCATCACTGTTACCCATCCCAAGGCCTCCATCCCAGCTCCCATCCTACCTCCATATCTGGCCCAGCTGGAGGATATGGATGACGGACTGGCCGAACCAGACGCAGAAGGAGTAGTAGGCCGATCGTTTCTTACTCCTGCTGCCCACCGCGGTGCTCGCGGTGCTGTTGGTCGTGGTATTCTTGCTGGCGGTCGATGCCTGTCTCTGTGGCGTGGCCGGGTGGTGTTGAGCGGTAACGTCGCCGTGTGAGGCAGAGCCGCTCAGAAGCTTATTCCCGTCCATATGGGAGCATTCAGCTGCAGATTCCACGCTGTCCTCGGTGCTGAAGTCGTGGACGAACCATCTGAAGCTAAAGAGTTGGACCGAGAAGGAGCCTAGCACCACGAAAAAGAGCGTCAGGCCGAACCACCAATAGTCGCGGCGGAGGTAGTAGTCGACAGACAGCCACACATCAGTGCCCACATCGGCCAGATACACGGCCACTGCAGCTACGATCCACAGGCAGTCCCACACCGTGTATTTCTGCTGCTCCCTGCCCAGGCGAAGGCACGTCGAGTTGGAGCCTCCCCCGCCGCAGCACCGCGACTCCCCGTTGGCGAAGTCCCCGTCCCCGATGCCCGCAGAGTCGGGCTGGGCGCCCGGGTGGAGCCCCTGCACCGAGCCGGAGTGCTCCGAGTTCTGCAGGGGGGTGAAGGCCACGTCGCTCTTCTTTATCTTAAGGACCCCGTCCGATTTAGCCGCCATTATTAGAAGCTCGTAATATTACTCTATTATTTTTCCTCCGTTCCTCCCCTCCTCTTTTCCTCTACCCCTGCCTCTCCCCGTCGACACCCTTCTGCGTGCCTCTCCTACTCCTCCTCCTTTCTGGGCAGGACTAGCTCCTCTACACTGCCGCCTGCTCATAATACAGAATAAAGACAAAAACGGAGAGTGAACGTAGCCCCGTGCTTGCTCCGATATTTTCGTCCATATCACGTCTTTATTGGACTTTCACTTCGGTCGATGATCCGCTCACATCCAGCCGACAGGGTGGGTTTCTGCTTTGTTTCCTCCACCTGCAGACAGCCTACCTGAACGGGTTCTGCTTCTGCGGTTTGTGACTCTATGCCCTCGATGAGTCCTGATGCTGAGACAGATGTTGGGGATGGAGATGGAAACAGGATGAAGGAAAGGAGGAAGGTTGCAGCCCCCTGCTTCTTCCATGGCACAGACTAAAAACTATGACATCATCCTCCCCTCTCTCTCTCTCTCTCCCCCTCTCTGTCTGTATCTCTGTCTCTGGGCTGTTTGCATACCGTTTGAGCTCCGTTACATCACAAAGTAACGACTACTCTCGTCAAAATCACCTATTGAGGGCAAACAAATCTGCCTCTCAGTCTACCATGTCAGCATGGAACCTGCCATGTGAATCAGGATATAAAAAACCTTAGGTGAAGCAGCCTCAAGTCTGCAGGGTCCAGACTGGTTTCCAGCACCATGGACAGATCCTGCTGTTACTGTTACTCAGCAGCTTCTGCAGAAACTTGAACTTTGTACTCATCCAGTTTTAATCATGTGTTTAAGCAAAGTTTGTGGATGGGGCTGATCCTGAACAGCACAAGAAGGTATAGAAAGTTCACAGTCTTCACTGTTATCTTTTCTATTCACTGCTCACTAGATTTAGTCTGTTGGACTAAATCTGGTCAGGTGATTGTTTATTTGTATAGTACAAGAACAAGTATATACTATGGTTGGTTTAAAGGAAAACGAGCTCAGTAATGCTAGCATGCTGTCCATTGTCAACTTTCTCTTATTGTTACCCAGCAAATAATTTATTCATACCAGCACATCCTGTGATTAGAGGTCCAATTTAACTCCCTGAGGCATTATGGAAGAAAAGGTTTCAAGATCATATTTGTTTACTGGAACCAAGCAGATGTCATTTTTAAGGTTTGAGACTAATTGCTGGATACAAATGAAGTCAAGTTTCTCAAGTGTTTCTGCTTTGGAATACTGCACACATGCACAGTGCGTAAGTGCAAGAACACCAGGAACATGAGAAAGGAAGGCTCTGTACACTTGGGTCAAATACAAGTATTCAGCAATAAAGACAAGCTTCCGGTCACTAGACCTTCATCAGAGCAAATGTTTAAGGGAAAGTTTATCTCAAAATTTATAATAATATCAAATAGTGCTGTGTTTACGCAAGTACTCATGGGAAATGCAGTTCACAATTGTAGTTTAATTTGATTAGATTTTTTTATTAGGATCTCTTTTAGCCCAACTGGGCTATTTTTCCAAGAGTCCTCAACATAAAAACATCACTTTAATAGATACAAACAGAAACAAACAATGTTTGTATAAGTAGAACACAAAACCCACAATTAGCCCCATACATACATTTTCTCAGCACACAAAATAACATTAAAACATTAAAACAATACAACAACTGAAGTCCTGCATACAGCAGGAAACCCACCTTATATACAATGGAATATATCATCATTAACTACATGTTTCTATCGTCTCACATACATTAACTTAAGATATTTTTTAAAACTATATTCATAACCATTTCCCTAGTGGTCTCAGGAAATTCATTCCACCTTCAACAAGCCTGATAAGAGAATGCTCTTCTACCAAGCTCTAATTTTGGCTTTGGTAAAACATAATTTGTGCCTGTGATTGTTCTCGTATTGGCCGAGTGTCTATCTCTCACCAAATGGAGTCGGTTATAGATAGCTCTTGGTTTCCTCGTATGATGTACACTATAACATAACCTCAAAAGGCATTTATCAATGGTATCATCACACCACATCACCACACTTTACACAATGTGAAAAGGAAAATGACCCATTAATGAACGTAGACTGCATTCTATCTAAGTAAGTAAGTAAGATTTCATCCAGTTTAGTGCAGTTTCCTGGAAACCATAATGCAAAAGTTTCTCCACCAAAATATCATGATCAACCAGGTCAAATGCAGAACTAAAATCAATGACTAAAGCCCCAACTATACTACCTTTGTCCATCTGTCCATCTGTCCCAGCCACTGGTCAGTCATATCCACAAGAGCTGTAGCAGTAGAATGTCCACTCCCATATGCATATTGATGAATAGTGAGTAAGTTAAGTCATTATGATCATGATATTATCATCAATAGACTGCACAATGGTTTCAATAGAACTTGAGTGTTTAACCTTTTCTCTCAACATATTCACTTTAGTAACAAAGTAATGTTTTGGTTTTGTTAGTATGTGCCCATCAACATCAACGTTAAATGGATGAGCCAAGACGGATGTTCCAAGCAGTCCTCGTATAATATTCCATGTATTCTTTGAATCATTTTTACAATCCCTGAATGTATTCTTGTAAAATGAAGCCTTCTTATTGCGATTTAATTTAAGTGCATGATTACGGAGCTTTCTATAGTTCTGCCTATCTAAATCCAATTTTGAATTTGATGCAACAACTTTTGCCTTATTTCTTTTGTTAAAAGCCTTGCTTAAATCATCATCTATCCAGAGGGCTGGACCTGCTTTAATGGTCCTTTTCCTTACTGGAGCATGATGCTCCATCACCTCTGTTAAGAGCTGAGTAAAACATTCAGTAGCATGATCCAAATTATCCTCAAGATACATCAATTCCCAGGGAACTGCAGCTAATGCCTAATGAAATTCACTTAGGTTGAAATTTTTTAAAACTTCTCTTAACAACAATACGCCGTGGCTTCTTGGGAACCCTGGTGTTTCTAGTAATCGTCACAATATTGTGATCTGTCCAACCCACAGGAATGGATCTCTCAGACACTGCATTGGTAAACTGCTAAAAATCAAATCAATACATGTCTCTGTTTTTTCATGGTTTGTGGTGGAAAATCTTATTGCACTTACAAGTGTAAATTACAAGTCTCAGCAAACCTTGACAATTTTATTCTGTTTGTATTCTTTGTATCACTCCAGTTAATGCTGAAGTCACCCAATAGGAGTACCTCCATGTTTTCTTCTGTTGCTTTATCTATGCTGCTACACAGATCTTCCAAATAGGACATGTTTGATTTGGGAGGTCTGTACACACATCCAATAAGCACTGGTAATTGATATGGCAACTGTATTTGTACCCATATTACCTCAACTTGACCAACACAAAGGTTGTCTCTCCTTTGAAGACAAATATGACTTTGAATATACAAAGGCACTCCTCCTCCATACCTGTTCCTATCTCTTCTCATCATATTGAATCCCTCTAGGTGAATCTGTCCATCATTAATTGTGTCATCTAAATGCATTTCAGTTATGGCTAAAATATGCACATTATTATTCATCCTTAAATCAGAAACTTCATGCATCTTTTTAGGCAAGCTGCAAGCTAAATGCAATCCTTCCCTCGACAATGACAAGTCATTTGAACCTACCGGTTTCTTACTTTGCTATGACATGCTACAGAAAAACCAAAACCAAAAAACTCAGACTATACACAGATCTAGAATAACCAAAGGGTAATCTTTGAGTCCCTATACAACTGGTCGTTTATATACAACTGTACAATCAATGAGGTACGTGCGTTTAGTCTCCGGTGCTCCTTCATTATTGGATATAGAATTTTCCTTCTCGCATTTATCTCAGGAGGAAATTGATCGTTCAATCCAAAGGATGTATTCCTGAGTTCCCTGCCCCTGCTTTTAACAAATTCTTTTTCTTCAGAATGTTCAAATCGAGCCACAATGGCTCTTGGCCTACCCTCTGAAACCTTTCCCATTCTGTGAACATGAGAGAAAGTGATACAGTTAGTTATTCTGGCGTCATCTTTAACTGTTTAACTGGATTCCAGAGAACACAATATTGTCTCTCATGGAGTGGCATTGGAGGTCCAGTAAGGTTTCTCTTTGCTGCTTGTTCTCCTCTTCAACAGCAGCCATCCTATTCTCAACATTGAGCATTTTAGCACCCACAGCCCAAAGTAGAGGGCACTATTTTCTGCCTTACCAGTGACTCATGAGTCACAAAAAGCGAGCCATGTATGTCTTTTGTGCTCTGTAGGCAATCTGGCATGCAGAATGTGGAATCATGGGTGGAGCTGAGCAAGAGAAGAAAGAAAAAGTCAATCTTATAGGGCTACAGTACTTAATTCAAAAGGCAGCGTACAGCAAACCAAAAATGAGAATTAATAGCTACAAACCTCATAAGCTACCCTACACAGAATGTACACTTTATGAATAAAAGATTATACTTTTTTTTGCGATCAATTTTTTATTGATATTTAATTACAATTATATAGGGGTGGGGTTATAGGTTGATAGATCACAAATACATGCATTAATCAACAAGCAACCAAATAATAATAATAATAATAATAATAATAATAATAATAATAATTATAATAATACAAAAAAAAAAACAATAAAAGAAGTAAGGGCACACCCACCCCCACAACAATGCGATATGCTTGATTATACTTTATATTGGAGGTGAGCATGGAACAAAGTACCTGATCTGTTAGACAGATAAAACGTTGTATATTTTGTCAAAAAATTCTGACAGCAGCTGTCAGAAAGACCCATATTCTGACAGCTTTATAGTAATAAGTACTTTATTAGACATGCTATCTATGTCTATACCTATATACATGCAGTAATGTAAAGCAGGTAGGGGTTTGATGCCTTGCTCAAGGGCAGTGCCCAGTCCACACTCTGTACCGACTGGTCTGACTTGAACCGGCTACCCTCTGGTTCCCAAGCCAAGTCCCTATGGACTGACCTACTACTTAACTATTTAATGTCCAAAACATCTTGACTCAGGCCATTAAATTATATTACAGAGTACCGAGTTGCCCCTCCTCAAGATTTCCCAGCAGCAGTGTTATTTAAGTGTTTTGTCTCATTTTTATAATGGTGGTTACGTTTATGATTACTAATGTTTATTCAAATTAAGAATAACTCTTTAGTTGTCATAGCAGCACAAAGTGCTATTATAGGAAGAATTACAGCATGGTGTGACTCAATAGCACTGTTGCTGCAAGGCTGTCGGCCACTTTGGTTCAGAATAAAATATGTCAAAAAGTATTGGAAAGATGGCCTTAACATTTTGTATGGAAATTCAAAAATTTTCCCAGGTGATGAAGCCTACTCTAACCTTTACTCTAGTGCCACTACGAGGTTGACTGTTTTGGTTCAGGGTGAGAAATCTTGAAAACTAGGTTCAAGGTGCAAGGTTCCACTTTATTGTCATCATACAGGATTGCACAATGACATGTAGTAGTAGCCCCTCCACGCTACACACACAGAAAATGTATTAACAGATATTTCAAGATTTAAGTTTGAATCGATTAAAAATAAAATAGAACAAAGTACATAAAAAGTAGCACTATAGGGAGAAATAAAAAAAACACAATTATGTTTACAAGGAAGGTATACAATTATGTATATATGTACATATATACATATATGCACACAAATAATATGTACAATATGTGCAATATCAGTGTAATATGTAAGTTATAGTGCAAAATAACCTTTAGGTAGTAGTGAGAATAGTTCCATTTAAAAATTCACAGATGCAGTGCAATGGCCTGAGTCAAGATGTTTTGGGCATTTTGAGAAGAGTGTAATGGCAGATTCGGGTTCTGTGCAGGCACCTCGCCTCAATGTCACTAATGCTCGGTAGATGGGTACCAATGATGTTCTGACCAGCTGCAGAGTCCTCTCCTGGGCCGTGCACAAACCATGCCGATTCGTAATGTCTCCAGTCAGGATGCTTTCTATTGCTCTTCTGTAAAAGTTGACGAGAACTTGGCATGGGAACTTTGCTGTCTTAAGTTTCCTTAAGAAATACAGCTGTTTCTGAGCTTTGTTAACCAGGGTGGAGATGTGTGATGTCCATGACAGATTCTTTGTGATGATGATTCCCAGGAACCTGAAACTGTTCACTTGCTCCACCTCAGCTCCACTGGTGTAGACAGGGGTGTGTGTCTTTGCCTCCTTTTTCCTAAAATCAATGATCAGCTCCTTGGTTTTGCTGATGTTGAGCATTAAGTTGTTCTCTGTGCACCACTCTGCAAGACTGTTGATTTCCTCCCAATATGAATCCTAATCATTGTTTGAAATCTGGCCGATAATGGTGGTGTTGTTCGCAAACTTCACAACAGAGTTCTCACCATGTCAGGGACTCCAGTCATGGGTGTACAGTGCGAAAAGGAGCACACAGCCCTGGGTTGCTCCGGGGTTCAGCACTAGAGAGGAGGAGGTGTGACCGCCAATCTGGACTGTCTGGGGTCTGTTTGTGAGGAAGTCCAATATCCAGTTGCAGAGTGTGGTAGTTGCAGAGTGCTAAGTTTGCCAGTCAGTTTCATGGGGGAGATTGTGTTGAATGCTCAGCTGAAATCAACAAATGGCATTCTGATTTAGGTGTTAGGGTACAGATGTTCAAAATCTCCCCAGGATGAAGTGACTGACTTTTCCTCTAGGGCCACCATGAGGTTGACAGTTTTGGTCGTGAGTGAAATATCTCAAAAACTATTGAATGGATGGCCATGAAATTTGGTACTATCAAATGTAATGTCATTTATAATGAATGGTCTGAGTAAAGATGTTTTGGAAATACAATAGCTAGTCTTTTAGGCTGTCAGAATGTGCCTTTTTCTGATACCATATCCCATTGCCCCTGCATGATTAAATGCCTACAGCCGGCATGGGATAATAATTCAGGCCAGGAATCTAACATCAGCCCAGGCCAGTCTCTACACTATCACAACATACTGTAACCGTTTTTTGCTGAAAATCTTTGTCTGATTACTGTTCATGTCAGTGAACAGTAATCACGCAAAAACTGCTTCAGTTCCAAGAATCAGTCAACTGCTTAAGGTGTGCGGGTGTGTGGAATGGTGGTACAACAAATCAAAATGGTCCAATACTGATCCTATTATATTACATGAGTTTTGCTATGACTACAGAATGCTTCACAGCAGAAATAATGATGCAACAATGCTCTGAGCTGTCTCTGTTACTACTCAGAGCTGTGCTTTGTCTCTGTGCATGAGGAAATGAGGAAATGAAGAACAAAATGTTTCACAGCTTAAAACATTTCTCAGTCTCTATCACACTCACCAGGATGGTCTGAGTCCACATGAACAACCTCATATCTTCATTAGTAGAGTAGAAGCATGGATGGAATTTCTGCCTGATGTATTCTTCTTCCTGCACCTTGAAGCAGAGCCTGCAGCACAGCTAGGATTTATTTAAATAATAATAATTTAAATATGAGCTTGTGAATGTAGCAGAACCCCAAGCACTGAAACACAACTGAAACTGATAATGATAACAGCTGTTCATATTCAACATTGCATATTTCGTATTAGGTCATGATTTTGAAGCTGGATCAGCTATAAGTAAGTATGATGAGATTTTAAATTCAAACTTTAGTGGTCATATTGGAAGTCCTTGTTAAGTAACAACACAGTAACAACCAACTGAATTTAACAATAGTGTCTGGTTAGTTACCAGTGTTAGCTTTCTAGATCCACGGCTCCAAATCAGGGGACTTATTTTCTCTTTTGTGGCAACGAATACAATGCATTTCAATAACTGTTACACTGCAACCGGAGCTTATTATCTAGACACTTTATGGTTGACTACAGTAACTTAGACACCCCTAGCAGCATGCACTTTACTGTGGCACTGTCATGAAAAAACGCAGTTATTAAAAGCACTTGCAGTTTTTACATCATCAGCAAGTTACAAACTTTTTCAACACAAGTTCACATTCATCTAGTTCATACTGAGGTATATTAATCACACTTTCACAGCATCCAATAGAATTACTTTAATTTTGCAACTCTGCCTTGTAAGGTGGGGACTTCATCTGCACCGCCTCATCAGCAGCAATGAATGCAAGACAAATAATACTGTAAATATTGTTAATATCTGTAAACTGAGTCAGATACAATAATCACATGCCAAGTTTAAACATGCACAATTATAGGATTTAATTTTACATGCAATAAATAAAACACAACATTTACAAATGTGCAGTAAACACAGGATTTCATGGTATGACAATGTAATTCAAGACCTGGGGCCTCTATCATAAAGTGAGAAGGTTAGCAAGCTCTCTTTGGGCTTAACTCAGGTTGCTGGTATCATGAAGCTGGCTCACTTCTAACCAGGGTAGATCACCACCTATGCTGCACAGCCAACAGCTCCAGAGAGGGTTCAGTTCAGAGGATTAGATCAAAGCCAACAGCCCGACTCCTGACCAATCAGATCACTGTCCATGTCTAGCAGCCAGCTGTGCACTCTGGCTTTAAAACACAGCTGAAGAATAATTATAATAACAATGGATACGTATTGTGCTCAATTTCTTCCATTCCTGACAGCAGTTACTTCAGACTAGAGAGCTTTTACACTCTTCTCATCTCTTCTCTCACTCTCATTCATCCTGCAACATGAGGCAACTTAGTGACTATTAAATGGTTCAAGACTCAATGAGGTGGTGATTGTAGATAAAAACTATATCCACTGTCAATTAGCTCCCAATCTGGATATTTTTTCGACTACTTCTATTCCTTCCTTATACTAGTTGTGTGATTATTCTGTCAATCTTTTACCTGCTGAATATTATTTTCTGCAGCGGCATAATTCCTGCAGTTTCATCTTATTTCATATTAAATAATATGCCCTTTTCTGCTGATGTTGCATGTGCCTCTTGTGCTCATAGCTGAATCAGCAAACTAAAGTTAACAGAGCCAGTTGATAATCAGCTTCATGATACCAGTTATCAGGATCACTGATGTTACACTCAGGGAAAACAGGTAACCCAAAGAGAGCCAGGGTATGTTGATACCTGTAGGCTCCAGATGGTATGGAGCAGTGTTTAATTTTTTCCTGGCTTTCAATTTAGATTGAACCTCTCAGCTGAAACCAACAGTATTTTAAACATACTATACTTTTCTGCTCTCTTCAAGGCTAATTAAAAACAGCATTTAGATTGTGGCACAGGAAAACACAGTCCAGAGAAAAAGGCTGTTGTTACTATGGCTTAGCGACCCATTTACTGTTCAGTTCAATTCAATACAATTTCATTTATCCTTGGAACGGCAAATGTATACTGTATGAGTGGGTTTACACTGAACAACAGCGGTTAAGAAACCTAGAGGGCATCTACAGGTTGGCCATATTCGATTGGCAAACCCAAATTCAAAGGTTACATTCCAAAATACTGGCTGTTCATTTGGGAAAAAAGGTAGCAGCAAAGCCTGATATATTTAATAAATTAATATTCCTTTAATAGTTTACCTTTTGCGCCATTATATTTTTTGTCAGAGCTGCTGTCATATGTTCCAGTCAGCAGATATCTCATTTAGGACAGTGACTCTGTCTATGTGAAATATCTCATTGATGAAATTAAACTAATTAAAAGCACTCAGGCAAAGCTTCAGGGATGACACACTCTTGTATTTACATCAGAATAGGAACATGAGTTAACATTTACAGAGCCAAAACCTAAAGGAAACACGAAGTTAGGTGTTCATTATTTCTTGCGCGGCACCTTGTCACCAAGCAGTACTTCATCCATCAGTTTCTGCAGAGAGACCACAGAGAGATGTTAGTGTCACCGTATCAAAATAAATAAAATAAATAAAATCACAGATTGAATAAAACGTACAGAACATATTAGTCCATACAGTGTGATATATAGAATATATATATAGTTATATATAAACATCCACAAGGGTGATATTGTTTCATCTGGTCAGAACAATATATTATGAAAACAAGCTATTGTCAAGGGGTTATTCATGAACTTTACGGCCATTTTCTTTTCACCTTCCAGACCTTATAATATGCAATATGCAAAAATATATCAAAATATATCAAAATTAAATCAACTACATTCTGTAAATCTACACAGTCCTTCCATTAGCTGAGTCTCTGGTGCTCATGCAGTAGATGACTCCTGCTGAGGACTGTCCTGTGTTTTACAACTCAAATGTAAAACTAGATCAAGCAGCGGGAAAGATGTGTAAGGTGTAAGGGACAGGTGCATGCAGGTGTTCTGAGAACAACAGGAAGTTAGTTATTGTAGTTTGACCGCTGATTTGACCCGTTTACCAACACAGTCAGCAGTTGGAGCTCCAGCAGTGGCTATGACACACAGCTCATGGAGCTGATGGATGTACCTAAGCTACTTCTTCTCAGAGACATAACTCAGTCATTGTTGTGAACGATGGAATGTTCAGTGTTTGTAACCTGTAGTCTGTCTATGACTGGCTTTGTGAACTGAACCCTGCTTCGTGTCACTTTGTTCTCCGAGCGCTTGTCTCTGCTTCCAGAATCAATTCATGAGGGTGAAGCCAGTAACAGACAGACGACAGGATATGAACATTGAACGTTTCATCATTCACAACAGTCATATCTGAGTATACTGACATGATACACATATACAAATATTAGATTAGATTTAGATTCAGGGTGACACTTTCAGAGGATAACATTATCTCTGATGTCCATCATGAATAAATGTCCATAAATCCGCCAAGAAATCATAGAAAAAAGACGCTCTTGCAGGACTTGCCTAAGATTGTGATATTTTTTATATTTTTTAAAATCTTTTTTCTATATTTTTTAGTTTTCTTCTGTATCAAAGTAATCCAGTGATAATTGTCTGTACATCCATGAGTTTTGTCTGAGGGGGGCCTGACAGTGTTTGACTTTGAAAACCCTGCAATAGTACAAGGTCCTCTGGTAAATCTCAGCATATAAACATGAACTGATTTAAAATTTAAAATGATCAGGGGATCCGGGAATCACCAAAGTGATTACAATTCATCCTGAGGGTAACATGAATGTCTGAACCAAATTTCATGACAACCCATCCAACAGTAGACATTTCACTTAAACCCACAAATTGAACCTCATTGTGGCGCTAGAGGAAAAGTCAGGGGATCACCAAAGTTTTTAGGATTCTTCCTCTGGGGAACATGAATTTCTGAATAAAATTCATGGCAATCTATGCAGTAGTTGTTTAGATATTTACATCTGGACGAAAGTGATGGACCTATTGACCAACAGACCCACATTATCATTCAAAGAGCCATTGTGCTAGCACGGCTAAAAAATGTTAAGTTAAATTTATTAATCAAACACATGTACGCACTCACGCACTCACCCCAAGCAGTCTGCTGTAGTAGGTGAAGCTGTCCTCTCCGTCTCTGCGGGTGTCATCCACCTTGTACCTCCTGCAGGCCAGCAGTAGCTCGTTGGAGCTGTAGAGGGGGGCGGGGTCAATGGAGTGGCTGTTGATCAGGCTGACCAGGTACTCCCGGTAATGCTTCCTGGATATCATTACACCACCATGTTAGCATGATAACACAGCAGAGCGTGGCAGCTACTGATGATAAAACTCTGAACTGACTGTGTAACAGATGTAAAGTCAGAATGAGATTTAGTGATACTACCCGTTAAGGGTAAATTGTATTCTTTTTACAACCTGGGTCTTTTTTGGAGTTTTGGATGGTTATGAATCACATTTTACTTTCCATCACTTCTCAAATACTGACAGGACTTTTATTTACCTCAACTGCAGAGAAAACCAGGCTTTTGTTTGAAGCAGCTTTATATTAGAAGAGAGCTATATTTCTAATTTTATATATATTTAGTATATTGTGAGTATATTCCATCATATTGTAGTAAGAAGCCTCCATGTTTATCTGTTGTGTTGATACTTTCAGCATAATGTTCATTTCCAAAGCACTACTTCCATCAGTAAGACAGCAGTCAGAATCAGAATTGTGTCATACTAACCACACTGTCACTCTTACTGTCTCTTATTAATCCCTTAAGGCGTACGCACATTCCAGCAGAAAAACAATGGTCTTGGTTTGTGCATTCCACATTTGTTGGCCCAGTAGTTACCACTCTGAAACTCCCTGTGGCGCTGTACTAAATGACGCCACCTTAGCTACAATGCTAATTTTGCTTGCAGTAGATCACTACAAGACTCAAACAATGTTTTGTAACAGACCTGGTCTGCACAGGTGCTTGGGACAAAGTTCAAGTTCTTTTTTTATTGTCATATGCTCAACGATTACAGTGAAGCCGTCGTTGGCAATGAAATTCTTAATTCTCAGGTTCCCTCTAACAACGCTCAAACAATATGTATAAAAAGATAAAAGAAAATCATGCAGGTAAAAAAGAGAATCCAAGACACAAAACTGTGCAGAAGTTAAAATATAGGAATATAATACACTATAATATATATAAAATAAAATATAATACAATACAATTCGATATAATACCGTGGTAGGCAGGTGTATAGTAATGATAAAATGAATAGGGTGTAATGTAGACAGGTTATGGACAGGTAAGAACAGGATTTTAGACAGGCATTGGACGAATCAATACAGTTATGTTAATCATACTGTTATGATTAAACAGCTTGTAAACAGGTAGTAACCAGTAAGTAATAGTAGTATAAAGTTATAAAGTCACATCAGGACATTCATGGAAGAGAACAGGTATTTGTTTTTTTTTGGTCACTGAAGGTTTACTGTGTACAGATGTTTCAGTACATCACTTTGCCAATAATAAGGGGACCAGGGAAAAGAAGAAAACCTTTCTTACCATACAATATTTTACTGAAGTAAAATCAATTACTATTTTTACTGTATGTATACTTTTGTAACTGCATCATCCCTTTTTGTAGAATTGCAAGACTGTCACCTGTGGGTAGAAGGACATCTATGTTCTCTCATCAGCAAGAGGCTCTCATTGTTGATATGGTCCATCTAAACAATACCATTCCACTGTGTGAAATACAGCACAAAGTTGTTGAATGTAAATTTTGAAGGAATCCAAAGTGTCAGCCATTCTACAATTGACTGTGTCCTCCAACGCAACAGTGTAAGCATGAAGCACGTGTACTTGGAGTACTCTTTGAGTGCAACTCAGAAAGGGTCAAAGATCAGTGATTTCAGTATGTGCAAGTTAAGTGTACACTCAAACAGACACTTTTCAGCACTGATGCTTACAGCACAATACTGTATGTTGTACTGTATGTACTGTATGTAAATCAATCACTTACAAAACTACTTTTTTAAATTTATTTTTATGTATAGAGAGTGTTTGAATTGGATTCCATGGAAAGGCCCCATGACTACATTTTTTTGGATAAAGTTGGGTTCAATCTGCTGAGAGGAGAAGGAGAGGCAGGAACATAATTCAAAAACATAAACGTGCCATTGTGGAAGTCCCTGGCCAGCGTGGCCAACCTTCAACCCAATAGAAGAGTTTTTCTCTGCATGGCGGTGGACGGTCTATGACCGAAACCCCTATACCAGGGAAAATCTCCTACAGGCAATGGACTTGGCCTGTGGTGACATGGGTGTGGAGTCTTGTCAAGGCTGGATCCTGCACACCAGAGGGTTTTACCCCGTTGCCTGGCAACATTGCCTGTGATGTAGATGAAGTCCTCTGGCCTGACCCAGCACAAAGACGTGATGCTGAGGGAGAATGAATCCCTCATCTGTATTACTGTATTACTTGCAGTACTTATAGTATGCAATACTGTATGTTCTGTACTAAGTTGTGAATATACATTTTTTATATATATTTTTTTGAAAATGTAAAATGCGTTTACTACTACACTACACAATAAAAATGTTTTTTTGCAGCTACATGCCCTGAACACTGTTTTACATTTTTTGAAGTAGTGTGTAATGACTGCTCAGTAGTGTTTATATAGTGACTGAGAGGTTGTTTGATTTTGCCAGAGGAGTCACAGGTTTTGTGAATGTAGTTTGAAGATTTGGTTTTGTGTTTACAGTTTCGAGAAAATGGTGGAAGGTTTCACGAAATGTGAATTAGCAATTGTGAAAAACTGTGATATTAACCTCTATTTTCAATTCAGGACTACAGTAAAACTGACTGCCACTGACTGCTATTTTCATTATTATTTACTGTTACACAAAGTTTAATACATCCTGCTGTTTGAATGTCAATATATATACAGTGGTGGCCAAAATTATTAGAACACTTGGCATATTTAAGAGGTTTCAGTTGTTTTTGTTGAATTGGCCATTAAAATACCCATAAAACGAATGAAATATCTACAAAGACATCATTATGCTCTATAAACCATAGAATAGAGCCATCATAAGGAGATTTAGGTCATTTTCCTTACAAAAAACAAGTTAGGCTTATTTCACTGTCAATGTCACACAACCATGTTCCTTCACAGAAGAAGCCAAATTACTTGTGTAATCATTGTCAGGTGTGATCGTGGTTAAATTGACGGTGATGCAAGAGTCTTAGGACACAGCTGTGTGATTCTTTTGAATGTACAAGGCCTATCCTGCTCATTAAGTGATTGGTAACATCAGGGTTTTGTCACTGAGGCCACACCACCAATTGGTATAAATTCAAAGCCTCTAGAAGTAGTCTTGCAGCAACGGGTTCGAATAAAGGCCCTTTTTGATGCTGGCTGGAGATACCGCCGCATAGCCAAGGACTTGAGATGCAGTCCAAGCACTGTAAAGTACACTTAGACTGCCATGATGTCACCAATTCAAACCAGAACCGAAAGGGGAGAGGTAGAAAAAAGAAACTTTCAGACAGAGAAGTGAAGCATCTCAAAATTCTCAGTCTTAAGGACAGAAGAAAGACCTCACGAGAACTGTGTGACGAGATCAACACCACAGTGACTAATGGTGCAACAGTGTCTTCAAGAACTGTGCATCGGAAACTGGGAGAAGAAGGACTTGTTGGCAGAATAGCAGCAAAGAAACCATTACTGAAAGAGAAAAATCTGCTGGAACATTGAAAATGATGGACTGGCCCCCTCAAAGTCTGGACCTCAACCCCATCGGGCAAATTTGGGGCGAGTTGGAAAATAAACTGGACAGATCTATTTTACATTCAAAGGAAAACCTTTGGCTTGAGTTGCAGAAGGCATGGTATAACATTAGTGTTGAAGTTCTCAGGAAATATATTGACACTATGCCAGAGAGATGTGCTGCTGTAATTGCTGCACAAGGTGGACATACCAAATATTAAAGTTAAAAGTGGATGAAAACAGTAGGACTCACTTCATCTGATATGTGTTGTGCTCAGAGCAACCATCTGCATGCTTCATGAACATTATGAAATGAAATCATGTTTTGGAGGCAAAAAAAGGTCAATATTTTCAGATCTATCAGGTGTTCTAATAATTTTGGCCACCACTGTATATATTCCATATATTTCCATATTTATTATCCACAGCATGCCAGTGATATGTTTATTACATGTATACACTATTTCTTTGGAACTGTGTTGCTAGGAAACAGCTTGGATCCAGGTTACTTCCTGTCAGGTATTAATAGTAGCTCACACTAGATCAATGGGGTAACTGAACTGAAGAGCGCCAGTCACACCTGATTGGCAAATTCAGGTCACTGAAATTCCCACAATCTTCCTAAATCCAACACTAAGTTTGTGTGTAAAGTCCTTCTCAGTAATGAGTAGCTAGTTTCAAACTAGTGATTAACTAAATCAGGCTACATTAAAACTTAATAAATGTCTGACTTAATAAAAGACTTTACATGAAAAACACGAGTATTAATCGACTATGAAAAGGACTGTAGCATCATAAGCTGTAACAGAGCTGCCAAAAATGAGAGTTTTAGGGGGCCAAACAATATATCAAACTTTAATTAGTATGGTATACAGTATAGTATAGTCATTGTATTTTGTGAAATGTAATTCAAAATCTCTCCAGTTTACACTGTTACTAAACAGCATTTTGATTAACAGATGTATCAACCATTGAAGGCTTGATGTCGAAACATGTCAGCAGATTTGTAAGCTTACTGATTGTAAACAAATGAACCAAAAAGATCAACACATGAGGTGATTCTCTGTGCTGCTTTTTTCATGACTTTGTTTTGGAGAAATACAGACAGACATGTATGTCAAACATATTCAATCTTACCTATTTTCCTATTCAGTCTAAACAAGTCAGATATTAGCAAGCTAGCATTAGTTTGTCAGTTAGTTCAGTTAGCTGAACAACAGTTACACCCGGCAGTTACTGGGTGTAAATATTTAATAACAACTAAACTCTATGCAAGAACTGTGTGTGCAACCCGTTTAATTGTGTAAATGTGTAAATCTAGTAAATCTAGTAGCTAAACACCTACATTATAACTAGGATGTTTAAACTTGAACAACTGGTGCAACCAGCTCCAGTGACCAGCTGCAGCGCTGAGTGAACAAGCCTGCTATAAGTAATATTTACAAAAAACAAATATATAGGAATGCTTCATGACTTTTTAGCAAAAGGCAGGTGGAACCACAAGAGCGTGACCGAAGGAAGCAGGACCTCCCAAAAGGGTCGCACAAATGTGAAAAATGACTGAACCTTGGGGAGTCCTAGTGACTCAGGGGCCTAAGACACATACTGAAGGACATACAGTATAACATGTTGCCTTGGTTGGAGATAAGAGCAAATAATACTGAGTAAAGCCATCATACTCGCAGAGTCCAGCATGTCCAAGTTGGGTCTGAGCTCCACAGGCTGAATCTGGCTGCTGCCCTCCCTCATCCTTCTGCTCTATCACTCCACACAAACCTGAAAAAAGAGAGGGATGAAGAAGATAAAGAAAGAGAGACAAAGAGCACGAGCGGGAAAGGGCAATTGCAACAAAAAACAGTGTAAAACTCTTACAAAGATCATTAGCCGTGTCATTAGTTTTGCAGGTATTTGGACATAAACCAAAGTATTGGACAAATTACAATTTCCAATGATGGCAGTAGATGTAAAATGAAGAGATTACCAAAGTGATTACAATTCATCCTGAGGGGGATATGAATCAAGCTGCACCTGATAAGGCAAGACTGTCTGACATAGCTGTCATCAACTCATGGCGGCACAGATAAGCTCCACCCACGGTTCTGCCCCCAGACTGGGATTGGACAGTGGTATGGAGAAGAGGCTTTCACGTGTTCATGGAAACTAATGACAGTGCTTTGGATTTAGTTTTGGCAGGTCTATGCTGCTCTCTGCTGGACAACACTGAAATGCACTACACCTGTTCACTTTTTCTGTGTTGTGATTTGATTTTAATGTGACATGTAAAATTCACGTCACAATGAAAAACAATTCACTCAGTAACTAAAGACAAAAGGCTAAATAACTGTTCTTTCAATATGTTTTTCATTCAATTATGACATAGGAAATACATACATAAAAAGGAAAAACATCACTTTATTTCTTTGTTTGATTTGTTTTTATTAAAGGGTTATTTCGGATTTTTTGAAATGGGGTTGTATGAGGTACTTGTCAATAGTCAGTGTCTGACCTACAGTAGATGGTGGTCGGCATGCTCCCAGTTTGGAGAAGCAGCCCGGAGTACCAGTACGGAAGCTAAACTATGCACTTCTCAACCGTAGAACTTCCGTATTCCTACGCATGCCGCACACTGTATTACGCTGCAGCTCAGCTGTTTGGGTCAGTGGTTTAAGGAAGAGACAACACATACAAGAAAATAAAAATGAGTGATTATGACAGCAACAACGAAATGCCGTTCACTGTGGAGACAAGAGGATACTTTTATGAACCAGAGTATACAGAAGAACAGAAGATGAACTTTTGTAGATGGAGACAAAACGGGCTTATGTGTAGGAATATGGAAGTTCTACGGTTGAGAAAATGTACTGCCAAAGGAAAGGGCTGTCTGATGGCAAGGTAAAGCAGTGAAAATGATGTAAATATAGCGTACACCTTTAGGTGGGCCTTTATGTGGCTAACATACGTTTTACTGCTGTCTCCGTCCACAGCAGTACATTGCTTAGCTTCCGTGCCATGTACTCCAGCTGGCTCTCCGAACTGGGAGCGCGCCGACCGCCATCTACTGTAGGTAAGACACTGACTATGGATAAGTACCTCATACAACCCCACTTCAAAAAATCCAAAATATCCCTTTAAGGCTTTTTAAATCTTCCATATATGCCTGCCCATAAATGATGGCTGTTCAAAATTTGTGCCAATCCATTTAGCAGGTGTTGAGATATTTCACTGGAAAAGTGAAAACTTTGACCTGCTGGTGGCGCTAGAGGGAAAGTCAAGGGGACACCAGTCACTGGGAATCATCCTTAAGGAATGACCATGAATGTCTATACAAAATTCCATGGCAATCCATGAAATAGTTGTTGATTCAGTCTGGACCAAAGTGGCTGGCTGACTTACCAACAGACCGACATTGGCATCCTGAAAGCTACATGTTTTCAGGAAAGTACATGCTAGCAGCATGGCTAGCATGGCCAGCATGGCTGTATTGTTCACTATACCACCATGACTTTCTACAGCAGGCTACTGAACATGCTGGTTCAACCAATGTAGCAATTAAAAAAAGCTGGTCACAGGCTCAGTCCACTGAGAACTTTCAGTAAGGCTTTAGATCTCTTAACAGAGCTCCCCTGCCTGATGTGTGACTGCTCTGTTAGTTGTTTTTTTTATTGCAAAAGCACAATCTGTAATCCAAATGTAAAGAAAGGGTCATCCAACCAAAAGTCACAAAATTTGAATCTATTAATGAAAGCTATTACTCTCAAACTGACTGACAAGTCATTTAATACACAAACTAATACTAAACAACAGCCTAAGTTAATGATTTACCACCAGCATTAGCATTAGTTTTTGTACTGCTGTAAAACTGGCCCATATTTAATGATCAGCTGACACACAGAAAATGCTTATTATTTGCCTATAAGTGAAGCTTTTCAATTATATTTTGAATATGCCTGTAACTGACTGGATTTACAAAGGCCTTTGCAGCCTTTTTTTGTATGTATTCTGCTGGATTTACAAACGTCAAGCAATTTGTGGCTGTCTGTTTCTGTCTGTCTGGGACAATTCTCCACCTCGGAAGACCAGGGTGTAAACACAGCTCAGATGGGATTTATAAGAGACACAAGCATGGCTATAATGGGTAAAATTAATGTGCAGTGAATGTAGGCTTGTGCATAACTAAAAAATTATTATTCGGCTTTTATTAGGCTATTATGAATGAATACAGTACTGTATATGATTACTATAACACAATGGAATAGTGAATGGGGTGTTTTGGTCTGTAAAGTCGCTACAGTCTGCAGCTAACTCTTTTGTTAAAATCATTTGAATGAGCCTCTGGCTGCGCTTACCTCAGTATCAACATTCATATCAACACCACCTCCACCTCCACCTCCACCCGCTCCTCTCTGAGCTGCTGCTCCATCTCTCTTGATATAAATGTGATAGACAAAATAATAGAAACACTTCTCAGACTAGATGGACCAAGCGCCACCGACTGCCCTAGGAAGAGGGAAAAGAGAGCCGGGATAAGGGCTAATGTCTGGTCCCAGGAACATAAAATGGATGAAATAAGACTCAGGCTAACTCAGCAACGGGAAATCAGAGACCGTACATCTTTACAAAGACCTGGCTTCAGCACAGCATCCCAGATCAAGCTATTGCACTCGACGGGTGGACCGTGTTCCGCACCGACAGAATACCAGACTCTGGTAACATGAGTGGAGTCAGACTCTGTGTTTACGTCAATGATGCTGCTCAAACTTAGTCAAAGCTGATGGACAATGTTCCCCGCATGTGGAGTTTTTAATATTAAGATGCCGACCATATTATCTGCCCAGAGAATTCACCAGTGTTTTTGTTGCTGATGCTTACATTCCTCCAGATGCAAATTCAAAATATACTGCAGGAACAAACAGCCCGATGGTATTTGTATTGTAGCTGGTGATTTTAATCAAACAGATCTCAGCATGTCCACACCCCCACCTGGGGAAACAACACTCTGGACCATGTCTATACGAACATTCCTGGCAGCTACAAAGCCCTCCCCTGCCCCCATTTTGCTCAATCAGACCACATTTCCCTGTGTCTCCTGCCTACTTACACCCAGCTGATTAAAAGGGTCAAACCATCAGAAAAAACAGTCAAAGTGTGGACAGATGAATCTTCAGCAGCTCTACAGGACTGTTTTGAGTGCATAGACTGGCACATGTTCAGAGATGCCACCACCCAGGAGAACCACATCAATCTTGAGGAATATGCATCATCAGTGACGTCATACATCATGTTGATGATATGGTGATCACAAAGACAATAAAATCATTACCCAACCAGAAAGCCTGGATGAATGGACAGGTGAGGGCCCTGTCCAGAGCCAAAAAAGCTACCTTTTGGTGCGAGACTTCAGTTTGCATTCAAAACCAACAGATCCACAGAGGATGCCATCTCCACTGCCCTCAACTCAGCTTTCACACACCTTGAAAATAACAACACCTACAGTACATCAGAATGCTGTTTGTCTTAGCATTCAACACAATCTCCTCGTTGAAACTGATTGGCAAACTTAGCACTCTGGGCTTGAGTAATACACTCTGCAACTGGATATTGGACTTCCTCAAAAACAGACCCCAGACAGTTAGGATTGGCGGTCACACCTCTTCCACTCTACGGTTCAACACTGTGTGATCAGCCCCCTCCTGTTCAGACAGTACACCCACAACTGAAGTCCCAGACATGGAGAGAATTCTGTTGTGAAGTTTGCAGACGACACCACCATCATCGGCCGGATTTCAAACAATGATGAGACTTCATATCGGGAGGAAATCAACAACCTGGCAGAATGGTGCACAGAGAACAACCTACTGCTCAACGTCAGCAAAACCAAGGAGATGATCATTGATTTTAGAAAAAAGGAGGTGAAGACACACACAGCTGAGGTGGAGCAGAAGAACAGTTTCAGGTTCCTGAGAATCATCATCACAAAGAACCTGTTGTGGCAGTATATGGTTTATCAGATATTGAATAATTAATAATAATCATGGTAATTCATAATTTGTATAAAATTAAAGTCTCAACTTTGGCTTTCAGAAATAATCAGTATTAACATTAAACAACAGAATTTAACCTAAATTAAATTTACCTTGGGGCGTCACCCTTGTTCCCTTTTTCAGGGAAAAAGATAGCCAATTAATTAATTGAGTCTCGATCCAAAGGATGCCAAGAAGTTCTTGACTCATGTACAGTGACCACTATTCGTCATACACACAAAACCACGTGATCAAGTTCTTTATAAATTCTTTATAAATTAAATATCTATTAAACTACACACACAGAACTAACAACTACTAGGCATATAAATGAATAAATGCAACCATGGATAAACGCAACCATAAATAAGTACACAGAATACAATGATGAACAATTAATGAATGATGGAGGACCATTTTATACCAGATGATGCGGAGCATGAATATTTCACAGTATGTTATTATTATTATTATTATTATTATTATTATTATTATTATTATTATTATTATAGCCTAAATATAATAAATTGTGGTATAATTATTATAAGCATATTAAATTGTGGAAACACAGGACATCGCTAAATGGATAAAGGTTTAAAGCTGTAGTCGGTAGGATTGAGAAGAGAGTGGACTTAGCTTGAAAATTTTGAACAAGTATAACTTCCAGGTCCCTCCCCCTCCCTCTCTGCTGCGCTCCAGCTCGTCTCCAAAGCCCCTCCCTGCAGAGTCGCTTGATCTAATTCTTTCTTTTTAGCTGCTTTTCTTCATTGGTTTTCTTCTGTTTACTTGTCTTTGTCGTGTAAGCTGTTGTTGACAAAGGAAGGATGGGCAGTTTTCTCATTGCTTGGTTGTTCTGTGGTTGTTTGTCTGCCATTGCGTCCGCTCCAAGTTAGCCCATGCACGGGGGAGGGGAGCTGCTCGCAGAGTGTGCAGGATCAGTGATTGGAGCAGCAGGTGGAGCCAGAGAAGCCTGATTTTTTTCACAGATTATCTGTCTCATGTACTACTGTCAGGACATGGTGACAGTTTTAGCAAATATGACTAAAAGTTATTTTTATACGGGTTACCTACTTAAGATTGACCATCAACAGCTGAGAGAGTATTTGGAAGCACCAGTGAAATACTTTAAACACTTCCTATATTCATACATACTGTATCTATTTTCTACTGACTTACTGTCAGGCCTAACATACAAGGTAATTCCCTGTATGTGAAAACCTACTTGGCAATGAATCTGATTCTGATTCTGATATATTAATTAAAGGGGAATCTCTTCTAGTACTAAATGACTTCAATCATCTACATAGTATCAACCCCACTATGACAGGAAAGTATTAGTTTCACCTAGATGGCCTGGGAGACGATGCTCTGTAGGAGAGAGAGGAGGAGGAAAGCTGGCTCTTGGCATTTGGACCAGCAGAGACGAAGGCGTTTTGTCCTGAGTGAAGACATCTACCATCGGACATTTTTTGTGGCACTCTCCATCTCATGCCTAGGTATCATGATGTAGTTATTTTGGCATCCTTTTGATCTGTTTATTGCAATTAAATCACAGCAAAATCTGTTTATTTTGGGATCATACCACTGTAGTAAGTGGAGCCCGCTAAGCTAATGTCAACAAACGACTGGCACACACCACAACACAGACTCACAACTTGACACAGGTAACACGTCTTATTTATAATATTCCGTCTGGTTCACTCACCGTTAGCGCTTTCATCCAGCTAATGTAGCTCTGCTGACGTTGCTGAGCCTCTCAGTGAAAGCTAGACAAATAGCGAACAACTGCCTAGCAAGCTATCAACATTTTTTTTAACAACTTTATGGAAAAGCAAGCTGTCAACATGATGCCTGTCAATCACGTTCAGTCTCGTGTGTCACGTTACTGTTTTGGTCGATGCTGGCTCGCACCTACAGAGTACGAGCAACAGGATGCTGACTGCAGTTGACTTAATGGCCACAGGTGTCATTGTTAACAAGCATTTTCTGAATGTTACATACAGAACCTTTAAAAAACTAAAATACAAAGTCTACCTGTCTGTGTTCCAGGAGGGGGTTCAGTGTTGAAGGCCACTCCATTACTCTGTGAGTCACAAAGAAAAGAAGAACACTGGTTACTCATATTAGTCTGTCTTAGACTCGTTTCTGGCCCGGAGGGGCAAAACACAACAGCACTGGGCAAAACACAGTAACATTAAAGAAAACACAACAGCAAAACTGAAAACACAACCACATTTTAGAAAACAACATTTCACAAAACACCACTTTTTATAAAACACACCAACCAAACAGAAAACACAATGACATTTCACAATACACAACCAAACATAAAACAGAATTAAAGCTGCAAGCAGCATTGAACGGGCCCTCGCAGCCTTGCACACGTCGGGGGGAGCGGCAGCCGCAGTGTCCTCACAGGAAGCCAGTCGACATGGCTTTGAATTTTCGTGAACGTTGGACACTGCCTGAACAAGATAAATGTCACTTCCACTATGTGGCGCTAGAGAACACACACTGATTCCACGTCATGTTGCTGGATATCATGTGTAGAATTTCATGTAAATCAGATGATTTTTGTCACATATGTCTGACTTCCTGCTGTCAGTAGGTGGCACTATGACTATGACTGAATATTGGCATGTAGATGTCTTAGAGCCAGGACTCTTATCAAACATGTGAAGGTTGGGGCAGATTGGACAATGTATATTTCAGTTACGTTATGTTTCATGGCGAAATGCTCAAAATGGCCGCCACGCCACGGCCATGGCGTTGACGATCTACAAAGATTAGCACAACTTTTCATGGCAAAGGTCTTTAGATTGCATTGCCCAAAATTCTCTAGGAGGAGTTTGTTGAGTATGACCCCTGTAAATGGCAATAAATACACCAAAATTTGACATTAAATTCAAAATAGCACCAAGAGACTTTTTTTATAGTCTTGAGATGTTACATGTGCCCACCCAATTTCGTACATGTAGGTGAAACGTACCGTGAGGGCTACTTCGTTGAAATTTTGTAGGGGGCGCTATTGAGCCGTGTTGCCACACCCAATCCTAAGAACCATATCAGATATCCATTGTTATCGCTTCTGATGTGTGTGCCAAGTTTTGTGAGTTTTTGAGCATCCCTAGCCCTTCAAAAACAGCGTCCTGTTTCACGGCAAAAACTCAAAAGCTTTAGAACTTAGCATCCAGAAGGTCTTTACATTCAAGTGACCAAATTTGAAGGGGATATGAGTGTCACACTCTGCACTCGAGTGAGGGTAGGGAGGCCAAAGGCTGACTGGAAATTTCAGTTCATTCTCAGTGCAGTGAAAAAATAGAGCAGGACCAAGTCCTTTGAGTGCAAAAAAGGGAAGGGTTTTATTTCTCCTTAAAGGTGATCCAACAAATAACAACAAATGAAATATTGGAGGAAAGAATATTTACAACACTCTGGCCAGCACCTTACAACCTCTTGGCAGCAGCACAGTCCTTCTCTGACTCCCTGGCCAGTGCAGATCCCCTCCATTTAAAGGCTAAGCCCCTCCCACTGGACCCAACCATTTACACCTGGGATCATTTAAACGATCAATTCTTCAACAAAAGTTATTTCCCATACCCAATCCTTTACAACATACATTTACATTTATTTATCCCATAAATAAACAACAATACCAACAACAAAACAACAACAAACAACAACAATAATAACAGCAATAACAACAAGACAGACAAACATCAACAAACAATCTTGTTGATGTTTGTCTGTCTTGTTGTTATTATTGTTGTAATATTGTTGTTGTTGTTTGTGGTCATTGTTGTTTGTTGTTTATTGTTATTGTTGTTGTTGTTTATTGTTATCCTTACTGTTTGTTGTTGTTGTTATTATTACTGTTATTTCTGTTATTGTTTGTTGTTGTTGTTGTCATGGTTATAATTGGTGTCGTCGTCATCAATGGTAACATAATAAATACAATAATTGTTGTTGTCGTTGCTTGATGTCATTGTTATTGTTGTTGTTTGCTGTTGTTTATTGTTGTTATTGTCGTTTGTTGTTATTGTTACAAAAACAAACAGCAATAACAACAATAAACAACAACAAAAATAACAATAATAACAACAAAACAACAATAATAATAACAACGACAATGACCTTTATTTGTTGTTATTGCCGTTATTGTTAGTGTTTGTTGTTGTTGTTTATTGTTATTGTCGTTTGTTGTTGTTATTGTTATAAACAACAACAAACAACAATAACAACAATGACATCAAACGACAACAACAAACAACAATATTACAACAACAAACAACAACAACATCGATGGCGACAACAACTATGACGACAACAATAACAAAAATAACAGCAATAATAACAACAACAACAACCAGTAAGGATAACAACAAACAACAAAAAATAAAAATAATAACAATAATAACAATAAAACAGCAATAAAACATCAACAAACAACAACAACAATAATAACAACAATAACAACAAAAAACAACAACAATAACAACAAATAAACAACAACAAACATCAACAAACAAGAACAACAACAAACAATAATAACAACATAATAAATACAATAACTGTTGTTTTTGTTGTCGTTGTTTGATGTTATTGTTGTTATTGTTGTCGTTGTTATGCTGTTGTTATTGTCATCATCATTGTTGTTTTCATGGTCTTAATTGGTGTCGTCGTCGTCGTCATAGTTGTTGTCGTTGATGTTATTGTTACAAAAACAAACAACAACAACAATGACATCAAACAAAGACAAGAACAAACAACAGTATTACGACAACAAGAAGAAACAATAACAACAATAACATTGACGACAACAGCTATGATGGCGACAATGACACCAAGACCGTGACAACAACATGTTATTGTCGTCATCATTGTTGTTTTCATGGTCTTGGTGTCATTGTCGACAATAACAACAACATAACGACGGCAACAATAAACAACAATAACAGTAAACAACAGCAAAAATAATAACAATAACAACATAACAACAACAAAAGCGACAATAATAACAACAATGACATCAAACAACAACAACAACAAACAACAATTATTGTTCTATTTATTATGTTTGGTGATGTTTGTTGTTGTTTCTTTGTTGTTATTGTTTGTTGTTGTTATTATTGCTGTTATTGTTATTGTTTGTTGATGCTTGTTGTTTATTTGTTATTGTTTGTTGTTGTTATTATTGTTGTTTGTTGTTGTTTATTTTTAGTGTTGTTTGTTGTTGTTATTACAACAAGAAGAAACTAACAACAATAACATCGATGACGACAGCAACTATGACAACAACAATAACAAAAATAACAGCAACAACAACAAACAGTAAGGATAACAACAAACAACAACAACAAATACAAATAATAACAATAATAACAACAACAACAATAACAACAAATAAACATCAACAAACAAGAACAACAATATAATAAATACAATAATTGTTGTTTGTTGCTGTCGTTGTTTGATGTCATTGTAGTTATTGTTGTTGTTTATTGTTGTTATTATTCCAAAAAACAAACAGCAATAACAACAACATCAAACAAAGACAACAACACACAATATTATGACAACAAGAAACAATAACAGCAATAACATCAATGGCAACAACTATGACGACGACAACGACACCAATTAAGACCATGAAAACAACAATGATGATGACAATAACAACAGCATAATGACGACGACAACAATAACAACAATAAACAACAATAAACAACAACAAAAACAATAACAATAGTAACAACAAAACAACAAAAACAACAATGACATCAAACGACAACAACATTACAACAACAAGAAACAACAACAACATCGATGGCGACAACAACTACGACGACAACAATAACAAAAATAACAGCAATAATAACAACAACAACAAACAGTAAGGATAACAACATGCACCAAACAACAACAAATGAAAATGACAACAATAACAACAAAAAACAACAACAAACACAACAATAACAGCAATAAAACAACAACAATAATAACAACAATAACAACAAATAAACAACAACAAACATCAACAAACAAGAACAACAACAAACAATAATAACAACATAATAAATACAATAACTGTTTGTTGTCGTTGTTTGTCATTGTTGTTATTGTCGTTTGTTGTTGTTTGTTGTTATTGTCGTTTGTTGTTATTGTTACAAAAAACAAACAATGACATCAAACAAAGACAACAACAAACAACAATATTATGACAACAAGAAGAAACAATAACAACAATAACATTGACGACAACAGCTATGACGGCGACAATGACACCAAGACCATGAAAACAACATGTTATTGTCGTCATCACTGTTGTTTTCATGGTCTTGGTGTCATTGCCGACAATAATAACAACATAACGACGGCAATAATAAACAACAGTAACAATAAACAGCAAAAATAATAACAATAACAACAAAACAACAACAATAACAACAGTGACACCTAACAACGACAACAATATACAACAATTACTGTTGTTTTTATTATGTTCTTATTATTGTTTGTTGTTCTTGTTTGGTGATGTTTGCTGTTGTTATTATTGCTGTTATTGTTATTGTTTGTTGTTGTTTTTTGGTGATGCTTGTTGTTGTTTATTTGTTATTGTTTGTTGTTGTTATTGTTCTTTGTTGTTCTTTGTTGTTGTTTATTGTTAGTGTCGTTTGTTGTTGTTATTGTTATAAACAACATCAAACAACGACAACAACAAACAACAATATTACAACAAGAAGAAACAATAACAACAACAATAACATCAATGACGACAACAACTATGACAACAACAATAACAAAAATAACAGCAACAACAACAAACAGTAAGGATAACAACAACAACTAAAAATAATAACAATAATACAACAAAAAACAACAACAATAACAACATAATAAATACAATAATTGTTGCTTGTTGCTGTCGTTGTTAGATGACATTGTTGTTATTGTTGTTGTTTATTGTTGCTATTGTTCCAAAAAACAAACAGCAATAACAACGACATCAAACGAAGACAACAACACACAATATTACGACAACAACAAACAATAACAGCAATAACATCAACGACAACAACTATGATGACGACAACGACACCAATTAAGACCATGAAAACAACAGTGATGACGACAATAACAACAGCACAACGACGACAACAAAAACAATAACGATAGTAACAACAAAACAACAACAAAAACAACAATGACATCAAACAACGACAACAACACACAACAATTATTGTTGTATTTATTATGTTGTAATTATTGTTTATTGTTCTTGTTTGTTGATGTCTGTTGTTGTTTATTTGTTGTTATTGTTTGTATGACAACAACAACAAACAATAGTTTGTTGTTGTTGGCAAAAATAACAGCTATAAACAAACAACAAATAGTAAGGATAACAACAAACAACAATAACAACAAAAACTAACAACAACAACAACAACAAACAACAATGACTACAAACAACAATATTCCAACAATAATAATAAAACAACAATAAAACAATAATAACAACAACAACAACACCCACAACAACAATAACAACAGCAATAATAACAACAACAGACAATAACAACAAATAATCAACAACAAACACCAACAAACAAGAACAACAACAAACAATAACAACATTCAACAATAATTGATGTTTGTTGTTGTCATTTTTGAAGTCATTGTTGTTACTGTTTGTTGTTATTGTCGTTTGTTGTTATTGTTATTATTGTTACAAACAACAACAATAACAACAACAATGAGATCAAACAATGCCAACAACAATTACATCGATGACGACGACAACTATGACAACGACACTAATTATAACCATGACAACAACAACAACAAACAATAACAAAAATAACAGCAATAATAACAACAACAACAAACAGTTAGGATAACAAACAACAACAACAAACAACAATAAAACAACATCAATAAAACAACTACAACAACAACAACAAACAATAATAACAAATAAACAACAAACATCAACAAACAAGAACAACAACAAACAATAATAACATAATAAATACAACAATAATTGTTGTCTGTTGTCATTGTTTGATGTCATTGTTGTTATTGTTTGTTACAAAAAACAACAAACAACAATAGCAACAATGACATCAAACAAAGACAACAGACAACAATAAACTAAAAATGTCTTCTTGTTGTCATAATATTGTTGTTTGCTGTTGTCTTTGATGTCATTGTTGTTATTGTTATTGTTGTTGCTTGTTGTGCCTGTTATTATTTTTTGTTGTTGTTTGTTATTGTTTGTTATTGTTATTGTTGTGTTTGTTGGTGTCTGTTGTAATATACAACAATTGTTTGTTTTATTGTTGTTTTTTGGTGTTATTATTGTTATTATTTTTATTTGTTATTGTTGTTGTTTGTTGTTATCCTTACTGTTTGTTGTTGTTGTTATTATTGCTGTTATTTTTCGTCATAGTTGTTGTCGTCATCGATGTTATTGTTGTTGTTATTGTTTCTTCTTGTTGTTGTAATACTGTTGTTTGTTGTTGTCGTTGTTTGATGTCATTATTGTTATTTTGTTTGTTGTTGTTTATAACTAACAACAACAAATGACACTAACAATAAACAACAAATAACAACGAACAACAATAACAACAACAACAATGTCATCAAACAACGACAGCAACAAGCAACAATTATTGTATTTATTATGTTGTTATTATTGTTTATCATTATTGTTATTATTTTTATTTGTTGTTGTTGTTTGTTGTTATCCTTACTGTTTGTTGTTGTTGATGTTATTTTTGTTATTGTTGTCATAGCTGTTGTCGTCATCGATGTTATTGTTGTTGTTATTGTTTCTTCTTGTTGTAATATTGTTGTTTGTTGTTGTCGTTGTTTGATGTTGTTTATCACAACAACAAAGAACAACAAACAACAACAAACAATAACAAATAAACAACAACAAGCATCAACAAACAAGAACAATAACAGCACTAATAATGACAACAAACAATAACAACAAATAAACAACAACAAGCATCAACAAACAAGAACAACAAACAATAATAAGAACATAATAAATACAACAATATTTGTTGTTTGTTGTTGTCTTCGTTTGATGTCATTGTTGTTACTGCTATTGTTGTTGCTTGTTGTTTTTGTTATTATTTTTGCTGTTATTTGTTATTGTTATCGTTGTGTTTGTTGGTGTCTGTTGTAATATTGTCGTTGTTTGTTGTTGTAATATTTCAACAACAAACAACAACAATATTCCAATGACAAACAACAACAACAAATATAATAACCTCAATCATAAAAACAAAAACAAACACAACAATAACAAACAAAATACACATCAAACAACAATAATAAACAACAAACAAACAACAAACAATAATAACAATAACAACAATCACAACAATAAAAACAATGAAAACAAACAACAAAGACAATATTACAACAACAACAAACTACGACAATAACAAGAATGACAACAAGAATGACAACAAACAACAATAATAGCAACAAACAACAACATTACAACAACAACAAACTACAACATATAACAACAATAACAACTGACAATAACAACAACATAATGGTGACAACAATAAACAACAAACACAATAATAACAGCAATAATAACAACAACAAACAACAACAACAACAACAAACAACAACAATTACAACAAACAACAACAGTAATACAACAAAAACAAACTTGTTTGTTATTGTTGTTATTATTGGTGTCTGTTGTTGTCATATTGTTGTTATTGTCTGTTGTTGTTTGTTATATTTCAACAACAACAGACAACAATATTACAATAACAAACAACAAAAACAACAACAACAAACAATAATAACAACAACTAACATCAACAAGCAAGAACAACAACAAATTAAAGCTGCAAGCAGCATTGAACGGGCCCTCGCAGCCTTGCGCACGTCGGGGGGTGTCCTCACAGGAGGCCGGTAAACATGGCTTTGAATTTTGAATATGTGTGGCAAGTTTGGTAACTTTTTGAGAAACCCTTGCCCCTCAAAAATGCGTTCAAAGAGGACAAAAAATAAATAAATAAATAAATAAATAGTAATAATAATAATAATAATTCCTTGAAATGCAATAGAGACCCTGTAGCAGTCCTTGCCTGGGCTTTGTTTTGTTCTTTTCATTTAGACATGAAATATCTTTTATCCAAAAAGTGTGGGATATATATATATGTATATAGATAGATAGATAGACAGATAGATATTAATAGCCTAATTAATTATACATGGAAATAGCCTGTGTGCTCCTTCCCAAATAGTGTTGTCTACCAAATGATTGTTTACATTTCACAATAACTTTATAGTCTTTTTAAAAAAAACAAAACTTTGTAGTCTACAACATGACACACTTCACTTCCGCTTCCTGTCTGTTCACAGACGAAAAAACCATGTGACTTCCGTTTTTGGTTTTGAAACAAATAACAGATTTACGTTTTTTCCGTTTTGGAATTCCAAATGAATTTCGGATTATCCAATGATACCCTGACCCTGAAGCATGTTACACTGCAAAACAAGTCCATCTTAAAAAAGGGAATTCTTCATCTGAACAGTCTTCAACTATTTTTTTCTATGTAAAGTTCACAGTGAGGTCTGCAAATTATCCAGACTAACAGAGACACTATGTCTGGACATTTTAAAAGTATTTTTCAATGTTGTGAGGACCACAAACTAAATCCCAATCACATCCACTTCACTGGGGTGTAGGCAGAAATCTCAAGGAATGTTTTCACATGCAGATGATATGTGTGTGTGTGTGTGTGTGTGTGTGTGTGTGTGTGTGTGTGTGTGTGTGTACCTGCAGTAATGCCTGCAGTCTTGAAGGTTCCCAGTCTCTCAGATAGAAAAGGCAGTCTCTGGGATGATGGGCATGTAATCCAGACACACTGCACTCGTCCACTGCACAGGTCTGATAGGAAGACAGGAGAAGAGGTCACACCTATTACTTGTTCAGGTATGTCAAATGTTAATCACCTCTATAGTACCCTTTTTACGCCAGATGTTTCTGAAGCATTTAATTCTACCCATGAGTTCACTCCTTTAGTTCCGTAGTTTAGTTTAGTTTATAAAGGACTACTGTATAGAGAAGTATGTATATTCAGACAATTCAAACATTGTTTGAAAAGAAAAAAATCTGAATTTGTACCAGCTGGAGTTTGTAGCTTGAACATGTGACTTTTTGTTTTAGTCCTGAACTTCAGTTACCACAGAGTCATCAGGAATTTGTGTATTTGTGCATATTTTCATTCATTCATAAAGTTAAGTAAGTAAAAATACAAAGCCATTTTCTAATTTATTACACAATCAGAAAAAAAATAAAAATGTATTATTATTTATTATTATTATTTATTATTATAATTTATTATTTAACTATTAAGAAATGTGCCACCTGTCATCTTTCATATATCCTTTGCTTTAAATATAATTAGGAAAATATGTATATGCTTTTAATTTCATATTATTTTTGTAAAGCAACCTTGGTAACTTGATTTAGGTTGAAGGGATTTAATGAACTAAGGGAGAAGCAGCTGTGGACAACAGATATTGTAAGAATATCTGTGAGTGATCATATTAAATAAAGCCAGACTGATTTACTGACATTCCCGATCTAACCACATTAAATATTTATTATTGATAATATTGATGATTTAAGCACATCTACTGGTTAGAGAGCATTAATTAAAACCGTTTATTTACATTTTACGCATTATTTTGGTATTACTGTCAAGTACTTACTTTGCTCTTGCAATGGAGTGACTTTGCTCCAGAGGAAGACATGCTTTTGAGAAGTCTTTTTTTCAGCACGTGTAAGACCCAATTTCCATCAGAAAACCAACAACTCACTTTGCAGCTGCCTCATCTGAATGAACCTCCCACCTGTTTTCCATCTCCTCCCACCTGTTTGTTCCTCTCATTTCATCTGTTTGTTCCTCGTCTCACCTGTTTACTCCTCTCTTCCCACCTGTTTGTTCCTCTCATGTCATCTGTTTGTTTCTCTCACCTGATTGTTCCTCTCCTCCCACCTGTTTACTCCTCTCCTCCCACCTGTTTGTTCCTTTGGTTTCATCTGTTTGTTCCTCTCCTCCCACCCATTTACTCCTCTCTTCTCACCTGTTTGTTCATATTCCTCCCATCTATTTGTTCCTCTCATGTCATCTATTTGTTCCTCTTGTTTCACCTATTTGTTCCTCTCGTCACACCTATTTGTTCCTCTCATCTCACCTGATTGTTCCTCTCATGTCACCTGATAGTTCCTCTCGTCTCATCTGTTTATTCCTCTCCTCCCACCTGTTTGTTCAGCTCCTCTCACCTGTTTACTCCTCTCACCTGTTTCTTCCCCTCGTCTCATCTGTTTATTCCTCTCCTCCCACCTGTTTGTTCCTCTCATGTCATCAGTTTGTTCGTCTCCCCCCACCCGTTTATTCCTCTCCTCTCACCTGTTTGTTCCTCTTATGTCTTCCATTTCTTTCCTCCTACCTGTGCACTGTGGGCTCTGTGATGGACACCAAACCACACAGCAAATTTCATAGTCAAGAAAATACAAAAACGCTGCTTGTACTGGTCAGTGGCCCACCATGAGAATAGGGGCTTTCGTTTTGCTAATAAATGTTCAAAATGTAGATGATTGTAATGAGGCCACCATAGGGAGAACTGGCCAACATACTTAACTATACTCTATGTAGTTGGTATTGTTGGAATTGGGATTTCTCACCATTCACTTGCTTTTAGCGCAGCCAGTCAAAAAAAGAAAGATTATACTAAATTTTGGATTGTTTCAATGTTCTGTTCTGTGTCAGAGTGATTTTAACGTATTGTACATATTATAATGCTTGGAAGTTTGTTTGTTCTGTAAACTATGTCAAACATTGAGGAAGGCTGAACTCCAACTACAGCCACTGGCTGTGACTTCAGCAAGAGTTGGTACACCCTTCGCTGTGGCTGGCTATACTTGGCTGTGGGTTAAGTGCTAAAATGTAAGCGGCTCCGGATGTGGCTTTGGCTTTGGCTTGTGCTATGGCTGTGGCTACAGCTGTAAATATGGTTATGGCTGTAGCCTGGACTTCAGCTGTGGCAATGGCTGTGGATGTAACTACTGCTGTGGGTACGGCTATGGTTGTAGCTACTATGGCTATAGCAATGACAGTCGAAGTGGTTACTATATGTGGCTGCTATTGCTATGTTGTGGCTAAGACGTTACTATCACATCTACAGCTAACCTGACATCTATAGCTATAACCACAGCAATATTTACAGCCACAACTGAAGCCATAGTTACAGTCACAGCTGTAGCCATATCTACAACCACAGCCATAGCTATGCATAAACGAGTGACGGAGTTGGGAACGCATGTTTATTGAATGTTTATTACCATGGTGACAGCGGCGCATGTAGATGCGGTGGCAATAAACTTATCTTCTTCTTCTTATACTTTTCTTTTTGCATACGTAAGCACGTATTGCCTGTGACAGAAATACACTCCCCTCCAAAAGTATTGGAACAGTGAGGCCAATTCCTGTATTTTTGCTGTAGACTGAAAACATTTGGGTTTGANATCTTTGTCTCATCAGTCCATAAAACTTTGTCCCAGAATTTTTGAGGCTCGTCTCTGTACTTTTTGGCAAATTCCAGCCTGGCCTTCCTATTCTTCTTGCTAATGAGTGGTTTGCATCTTCTGGTGTAGCCTCTGTACTTTTGTTCATGAAGTCTTCTGCGAACAGTAGATTGTGATACCTTCACTCCTGCCCTCTGGAGGTTGTTGCTGATGTCACTAAAGGTTGTTTTAGGGTCTTTCTTTACAGCTCTCACAATGTTTCTGTCGTCAACTACTGCTGTTTTCCTTGGTCTACCTGTTCGACGTCTGTTACTTAGTGGTTTCTTTCTTCTTCAGGACATTCCAAATGGTTGTACTGGCTATGGCCAATGTTTGTGCAATGGCTCTGATTGATTTTCCATCTTCTCTCAGCTTCACAATTGCTTGTTTTTCACCCATAGACAGCTCTCTGGTTTTCATGTTGGTTACACCTCTAACTATAAATGCAGTCTGCACAGGCAAAACCCAAATCTGAAACTGAACGTAGACATTCAGCGCTATTTATTGTTTGAATAATCAATGTAATAGGACACACCAGGGCAACAAAACACACCTGTCAGTCACATGTTCCAATACTTTTGCTCACATGAAAAATGGGTGGGTTCAAACAAAAGGTGCTATCTTCTAAGTTGTGTATCAGATCCAGATGTAAATACCTGGAAATAAAAGCTGAAATGTTGATCTCTTGTCTCATATTCATCTTTTGATGTCAAACCCAAATGTTTTCAGTCTACAGCAAAAATACAGGAATTGGCCTCACTGTTCCAATACTTTTGGAGGGGAGTGTACACTCATCAACATCGGAAATGAAATGCATGGATTGGATTAAGTGCAGTGGACCTCGCAATGATCACTGCCCACAAAATCTTCCGACCACCCACCCCAACCAGCTGGATCAAGGGCCACCAAAGCAGTGCAATTGGCCCNNGGGGGGGAAGAGAGCTGGGATAAGAGCTAAGCTAACCCAGCTTGAAACTAAGGCTATTCCACTACCCAGCCTATTGGCTAATATCCAGCCACAGGAAAATAAAATGGGTGAAAAAAGACTCAGCAACAGGAAATCAGAGACTGTTGTGCTCACATCTTTACAGAGACTTGGCTATTTCACAACATTCCGGATCAAGCTATTAAACTTGACAGGCGGACCGTGTTCTGCAACGACAGAACACAAGACTCCAGTAAGACAAAGGGAGGCGGACTCTGTGTTTTCATCAATATGCTTGGTGCTCAAACGTAGTCAAAGCTGATGGACAATGTTTCCCAGATGTCGAGTTTTTAATGTTAAGATGTCGGCCATATTATCTTCCAGGAAAATTAACCAGTGTTTTTGTTGTTGCTGTTTACATTACTCCAGATACAAATTCAAAAAATGCACTACAGGAACTGTATGAGGTCATCAGCAGTCACATGACAAAACAGCCGGATGGTATTGTTTTGTAGCTTGTGATTTTAATCAAACAGATCTCAGATCTGTTTTACCTAAATTCCACCAGTAGGTCCACACCCCCAGCAGGGGAAACAATACCCTGGACCATGTTTACACAAACATTCCTGGCAGCTACAAAGCCCTTCCCCGTCCCCATTTTGGTCAATCAGACCATATGTCCTTGCTTCTCCTACCTACTTACTCCCAGCTGATTAAAATGGTCAGACCATCAGAAAAAAACAGTTAAAGTGTGGACAGATGAAGCTACAGCAGCTCTACAGGACTGTTTTGGGTGCACAGACTGGAACATGTTCAGAGATGTCGCCACTCAGGAGAGTCACATCAATCTGATGACGTATATTCCATACATCATCGGTGACATCAGCAAATGTGTTGATGATGTGGTGATCGCAAAGAAAATAAAATCATTCCCCAACCAGAAAGCCTGGATGGAGTGAGGGCCCTATTCAGAGCCAAAAAAAGCTACCTTTCGGTCAGGTGACAAGGAAGCATACAACACAACCAGAGCGAGACTGAAAGCTGGCATCAAGGAGGCAAAATGGAGACATCAGGAGAGACTGGAGAGAGACCTCAACACCAACAACACCAAAGCTACAGTATGTGGCAGGCGATCCAGAACACAGACCCCATATGAATTGGCCCAAAAGGACCTGCAGCGCCCTGCCTGGAACAGGGAAACCGGTGCTCCCTCCTGGAACCAGACCTGGCAGGGAAGCTTGCCAGCAAGCATCTGGTGGCCAAGCCTTGACCCATGGGGCTCAGCTTCGCACAGCCTGAAAGAGCTACATGGAGCCGTCTCCCTGTGGATCCACTGCCTGCAGGGATAGGCATTGGGGTTGGGTGCTTTGCAAGCTGGGCTACAGGCAAAGGCGAGGACCTAGGCATACTGATCCCTGGCATCGCAGACTGGCTCTAGGGACGTGGAACTTCACCTCTCTGGTGGGGAAGGAACCGGAGCCCCCGGCTGAGTGCCGCTGTGTTGGAGTTCTCCCTGGTGAACAAGAGGGTTGCCTCTATGTGACTGGAAGTTGTTTGGAGGAAGGCTCTGACTGAGCTGAACCTTTGTTGTTGGACTTCTGTGCTAGTCATGTATTGGCAATAACAAAAACCATGTTCGAGCATAAGGTGGTTCGTAAGTGTACCTGAACACCTTTGGCTGAAGATTGATAATTAACATTATGGTTGTATTTTCAGATCTGCGTCTGTATGGCTTGGACACTCGGATGAAGAGAGGAGCACAGCTGTGAACTGATAACCACCTGGTTGTGAGTAGGATCAGATGGCAGTGGAGACTGCCAGACAGACTTGGTAAACCCAAACGTGTAGTGAGGGTGACCTGGGAATGTATGGCGGAGGCACTTGTCCGCGAGGTCTATAACTCCCACCTCTGTGCATCCCGTGGGTCAGAAGGTCAGAAGGTCGTCATGCCTGTTGTGGCAGTAACCTAAGAACCCGCTGGTGGACACCTGCGGTGAAGGAGGCCATCAAGCTGAAGAAGGAGGTCTTTTGGTTGGCCCTGGGGTCTCCTAAATCAGCAGACAAATACCAGGAGGCCAGAAGGGCTGCAGCTTTGATGATCACCAAAGCTAAAACCCAGGTGTAGCAAGGCTTGGCTCAGGCTGTGTTCAGCAGGGGAGGAGAAATGCTGGCCCTCACTGGGGATATTTCGAGTGGTGGAAAGAGTACTTTGACTCCTGAACCTGACCAATACGTCCTCTGTGGAGGAGGCAGAGCTTGAAGACTTGGGGGACGCCACACCCACATCCCTGGCAGAGGTCTCTGAGTTAGTCAAGAAGCTCCTCAGCCGTAAGGCACTGGGTGTGGATGTGAACTGTCCTGAGATGCTGAAGGCCCTGGACATTGTTGGGCTGTCTTGGCTGACACACCTCTACAGTGTCGCGTAGAGGTCGGAGACAGTGCCTATGGAGAGGCCGACCGGGGTGGTGGTTCCCACCGCCAACCGTGTCCCCTGGGCTCCTGTGGGGAGTTCTACGGGAGTATGGTGTACCAAGGCCATTGCTACGAGCCATCCGGTCCTTGTATAACCAAAGTGAGAGCTGTGTCCATAATCTCGGCACAAAGTCGAATACGTTTTCGGTGAGTGTTGGCCTCGACCAAGGTTGCCCCATGTCTCCAATTCTGTTTGTGATATTCATGGACAGGATCTCAAGGCACAGCCGAGGTGAGGACAGTATCCTGTTTGGGGACCTCAGAATTGCGTCTCTGCTATTTGCATATGATGTAGCTCTGTTGGCTTCATCAGACTGGGACCTCCAGCACACACTGGGGCAATCTGCAGCCAGGTGTGAAGCGGTTGGGATGAGAGTCAGCACCACCAAGTCTGAAGCCATGGTTCTCTGCCGGAAAATGGTGGATTGCTCCCTCTGGGTTGGCAGTGAGTTATTGCCCCAATCGAAGGAGTTCAAGTATTTACGGGTCTTGTTCACGAGTGAGGGCAAAATAGAGCGTGAGATGGACAGGTGGATTGGTGCGGTGGCAGCAGTAATGTAGGTGTTGTACTGGGCTGTTGGGGTGAAGAGAGCTGAGGTGGAAGGCAAAGCTTTTGATTTACTGGTTGCTCTACGTTCCAACTCTCACCTATGGTCATGAGCTTTGGGTTAGGGTTAGTTCACCGCACTACCATCTGGCAAGTGATATAGAAGTATATACTGCCGTACCACCAGACTCCAGAGCAGCTTCTTTCCTCAGGCTGTGAGACTTCTAAATTCATCCTCTGCACCAGAATTAATAGCTTTTTGTTCTGTTTTGTTTGTATTTTTTTGTTTGTGTAGCATAAAAGGACTACAACGTGAATTTTGTTATACAAACTTGTGTTGTATAATGATAAATAAATATACACTTGAGCCTTGAACCGTGAGAGCAGGCGAATTGTGAGCCAGTCTGCGTTTCACACTAGCTTGGCTCTGTCCAAAGGTAACAAAAATCCACTTACTGGGGGGTCACATGATGCAGCAAAGCTAGGTAGATGCTAGCCCAGGGGCTCTCTATACAAATTAATTTTAAAACCTTTAAAAACATCCAAACCCACTTTTAATTTGGTTGGACAGCTGCAGTATGGACCTGATAAACTCAGCTAGTGACACAGCTAGGAATTCCCAACATCTGCAGAGAAAACTATTCCGGGGTCGGCGACCAAGAAGTTCATATAATGGCGGTGGTACAGGAACACCTGAGTGGAGGAAACTCACTTATTCTTCGAGATAAGAAACGGTAATCAAGCCCTCTCCAGTAACCTCGACTCTAAAACCACAGAAATTAATCAGTCTATCTCTGGACTGAAAACTATGATATGCTAGATAAGCTGACCTCCCGCACAGCCGAAGCGGAAGAGCGTATTGGCACGGCGGAGGACCAGTTGGTGGAGCTGAGAAAGTCGACCAACTGGAAAACTACAGCCGATGCAACAATATATGTGTCGTTAATCTTTAGGAAAGCTGCGAGGGAAACAATCCTGTAAACTTTTTTTGTTAACTGGATCCCATCCACCATGGGACAAGAGCTTTTCACTGAGCCCTTGATAATAGAACGAGCACATTGGGCTCTTGCATCTTGTCCACCTGCAGACCAGAGACCGAGACCTGTCCTGATACTCCTGCTCGAGTATCAAGATAGGGACAAAACCCTAAGCATCGCCGCACAGTGTTTTTTATTATAGTCAATGCTTTATATACCTTTTATTATTTTACTATAGGAGACACATTTTTACTTACACAGTGACTTCACAAAGAGGTCATAACACTTTGATAGATGTATATATTATTATTGATGAACAGGGTAGTGAAATTTGTTAGCTTTAATGTCAATGGGCTAAATGGACTAGTTAAAAGGAAAAGACTCTTGACATACCTGAAAAAACTGCAAATTGATATTGCTATTATGCAAGAAACCCATATCACACAGGAGCATAACAAGCTGAGGAGAGATCACCTTTAACTCCAAAGCCAAGAGAGTGGCTATTTTGATAAATAAAAACACTACGGTGATGATTGGAGAAACTATTATTGATCAGTCAGGCTGATATGTATCATCGTCAGATTTACTCAGAACCCTGGACACTTTTACACGTATACGCACCCAACTATGATGATGAATCCTTTATTCAGGGTATCTTTCTCAAGGTATCAGGGGGACAGCAAAATATACTTGTAGGGGGTGACTTTAATTTTTGCTTGGATCCTACTCTGGATAAGTCAACCACAACAGTATCCAAAACAAAAGCGGCCAAAACTACCTTGGCTTTTATGAAAGATCTAAATTTGACAGATGAGTGGAGACAAATGCACCCTCAAATCAGAGACTACTTTTTCTATTCCTGCCCCCATAACTCTCATACCAGGATTGACTTTTTTCTGTTGTCAACACAGCTAATTCATAGAACATTAGAACCTGAATACTTATCTAGAACCCTGCCTGATCATTCACCTTTGACCCTGTCTATTCTGATGCAAGAAAAACCAATTAATTCATATAGATGGTGTATGAACACTACCCTTCTTGAAAAACCAGATTTCTGCAAGTTTATTGGGGACAGGATAGAAATATTCTGTGAGACAACTGTGCCTCCTCTCCCTATATTATCTATATTATGGAACGCTAAAAGCTTATTAAAGGGGACAAATAATCTCCTATAAAAAAGGTATTAACAAGAAATGCATGGCAGAAATAGGAGATAGATTGAAAGCAGAAATCTTGAAATTGGAAAAGGAGTTACAACAGTCTGGATCCAAGGAATTATACCAATCGCCGATAAACAAAAAACTCCAATACAATATATTACAGACTTATAAAATTGAAAAAGCTATTTTAAGAACCAAACAAAGACACTGTGAATTGGGAGAGAAGGCACACAAAATTTTGTCTATAAATATGAGACTGTGCCTAGTATAGCTGTAGTTTTAGATGCTGAAAAGGCCTTCGACAGGCTGGGAGTGGCCGTATTTGTTTAAGGTCTTGGCCAAATTTGGGTTTGGCCAGTTGCTTATTAATTGGGTAAAAACCCTTCATCATGAACCCTGGGCCAAAATTACCACTAATGGACAGATCTCTACAGTGTTTCCCTTGAGTAGATTGAGTCGACAGGGTTGCCCTTTGTCTCCAGGACTTGTTTTGCACACGAAGCAATTAGACAGGATGCTGATATAAAGAGTTCAAAGTGGATTATATCAGTATCATAAAACTAATCTCCTGGCAGATGATATAATTTTGTACTTAACAGACCCTGGTAACTCCCTCATCAAATTACAGATTCTACTAAACACTTATGGTGTCATTTCAGGATATAAAGTGAACTGGAAAAAAAGTGAAATTATTCCACTAACAAGTTTTGATTACACTATCAACAACTACCAACAGTATCAAGAAACAAGCTCATTTAAGTGGCTTCCGAATGGTCCAGAAATATCCAGAGTATCTATGGAAAAATTAACATGGGATTATAGATTAGGGGGCCTTTGATTACCTAGTTAAAAAAAGTATTACTTGGCAGCTCAAATGCGATTTGTTTCATCCTTTTTTGAGGGCGATGGTGTCCCCTCCTGGATACAAATTGGATTGCATTCCCTGAAATAAAAGGTATTCAGTGATTTTATTTATAAATGGAATTTCAGAATTATATCCAGAAGGACAGACAATCCTATTTTAAAGCATTTAATTAAAATATGGTGTGAGACCGAAAATGGAACTGTCACCAAAAACACCTCTGAGACAAAATGAGCTCATACTCATGACTCTAACAAGATTCTGGAGACTTGGCATCATAAAGGGATCCAGGATTTGGAAGATGGTTACGAAAAAGGACTTTTTAACAGTTGTTGAAGAGGAAATATAACTTGTCCAGCAAGAATTTTCTGCTATCTTCAGTTAAGATCTTTTCTTAGAACCAACCTGGGCCCTGGAATGACTTTACCTGTATTTACTGATGTGGAGAAACTGCTTCATGAGGGAAATGTACACACATTTATTTCTAAAATGTACTCCTTACTGTTGAATGAGGACCCAAAGCTAGGTTTGCACAAATCTAGGGTGAGATGGGAATCAGATCTGAACATAGCAATTGATGAACAGCTCTGATCAGATTTATGTCAAGACGGTTTGCCAGCTACTATTAATGCCCGGTACAGACTGGTTCACTATAATTTCCTCCTTCAACTGTACCTCATCTCACAGAAATTACATAAGTCCAAACCTGAATTGTAAGAAATGTGCTTCAGATGTGGTATAGAGGCTGGCTCTTCCCTGCACTGTACCTGGCTTTGTACAAAGATGAGGCCCTTTTGGTATGGCTTCTGTGACACCTCACCAAGATCACAGGAGTTACCTTCCCATTAGATCCTGAGCTTTGCTGACTGGGGACTGCGGAAAGTGTCAGCAGATCTTCAACGGATTCCCAAATTAAATTTATGGAAATCGCTTCATGTGTGGCCAGGAAATGCATATCAGTAACATGGAAATGTGATTCCCCTCTCCTCATTGATAGATGGTCTTTGGAAATGAACAGTTGTATTCCTCTTGAAAAGATCACATATAGTCTTAGAAAAGGATACAACACCTTTCTGAAAATTTAGTCCAGTTAGCCAGCAGGCCTATTTAAAGGATATAACACTGTATTAGTCAAGTGTCTCTTTGTGTTTCACTCAAATTTTTTTTTTAGTTTTATATAGGAAGGATAGGGAATTGGAGTTTCTTTGGTGTTTTGTGTTCTGTAATTTGTTAAAAAATTCTTTAAAAAAATCTGAAAATAAAATATAAAAAAAAAACTCAGATCCACCTACCAGCACCTTTAAAGCTCACTACTACGTTATACAGTATCTTGAAACGGGAGCCAGACTTTTCACAGACCTTATTGTGTGGACATCTCCAACACCTCCAGCATTGTTGTTAAATCTGACATTGTGTCAATTAAAATTTCTTATGTACAGATAATTTGGTATTTTCCTGACACTGAAATTCTGTTTGCCCATCTCTGTGGTATTTTGGTGTCCAGCACACAGCGCACAGTGCACGGGTGGGAGGAGAGGCGAAAACAGGCGGGGAGTTCATTCAAATAAGTCACGGTAAAGTGAGTTGTTGGTATTTATATAGAAATTGGGACTTAGGCACGCTGAGAATAGATGTCTGAAGAACCACGCCTGCTTCTAGCACAGTGTCACTCCTCTCCCACTTTGGTGATTTTATTAAGAGCAAGCAAAACACAGCAAATGAGCAGCAATAATTAAACTTTTTAGAAATAACTGGTTTGCTGTCAGGTAACATTAGTCTTAAAAACAACAGTGAAAATAAGAGAAACAATAACAGCGGCATGGCATGCAGCACTCAGGTAAGATTAAAACAGAGAAAAATAACACCAACCAACATTTCATTCTTTAAAGCTGCTACAAACGAAGCTGCTTTAAGGAAACAGTTTGATGCAAGAAAACACTCTGTGACACCATAAGCTGGACAGGAATTACTTGTATAACACTCTCATACACTTCTGTCGAAGAAGATTGGAGGATATATGTTAACGACATTTCAGAGGAATTCAATAGATTTTCTCTGCCATCCGTAAGATGAGCAATAGACGTATTTCCCTATTTTCCCACCATTGTTTGTTCAGATTGATTCCATTCATTGAATGTTCCATACCGGTACAATTTGAGGAGAAAAAATGTGTTTGAACAATCCTGTTCAATAATAAAGAACTTTCTGATGATGATATGCTATCATATGCCCTATGGCCTTCTCAGTCACCAGATCTCAACCCAATTGAAACCTATGGGAGATTTTGGACCGACGTGTTAGACAGAGCTCTCCACCGCCATCATCAACACCAAATGAGGGAATATCTTTTGGAAGAATGGTGTTCATCCAGTAGAGTTTAGAGACTTGTCGAATCAATGCCAAGGAGCATTGAAGCTGTTCTAGCAGCACGTGGTGGCCCAACACCTTACTAAGAACCTTTATGTTGGTTTTTCCTTTAATTTGTCACCTGTCTGTATATTTTCAATTCCCAGTGTATACCACATTCTATGTTGCTGAAATAATTTGAAATTACAAATGTATCCTGCGTACTTTCTTGATTATTATTTTGATTAATACAGCATGAAAATGTGTTACAGAACTATAGCATGTGTCAGACTTACAGTGTGGAAAGGGTTGTTGCAGCCACTGCAGAACTGGTAACGACACTGTGAGCAGCAGAAATGCATGCAGCCTCCTTTAGACAGCGCATACTGAAAGCGACAGTTTGGACAGGCTGCAGGGAAGGAGGAAAGGGGGAGTGAAAGGCAGGTTGTGAATGGTGAGAATAAAAGGATAGAAAAAGAGAGAAAAAAGGCAGTGTTAGTACATTAAGGTAAATTATTCTAATCTAGTGTACACATAAGCAGACAGTGTGCATAGATTATTTATTCACTGAATTAATGTGCTGTGACTCGTGGGAAGGTCAAATTTGAGGCAGGCTTCCTCATTACAAAGATTGGGTGTCACTGTTGTATAAGTGCGTGCCAGGACAGGATCAGAGGGCAGGAAAAAATACCTCTAGATTTCACCTAAACACCACCTCACCTGATCTGCCCTCTGTGAAGGAACCAGGTTGGAGAACCATTAAAAGAGCTACTTAAAAAAATGTTGCATATTCGACAAGAAGTGCAGCACTGTCATAGTGCCAATCCTGGCGGAGCACTAAAGATACAGTATAAGAACAATATGATTGATATAAAATAACTTATATTGACTAAATTTGTTCCTTTGAAAATTATTGATTACAGCTACAGAACTAGCTAACTGTCTTTTTCTTTATTGTAGCCCACTTGCCAAGTGAAACCTCTCACCCAGTGCAACCGTCTTCTGTTTGAAGCACTCTAAGATGCCTCATGTAGTGGTTTTCTACACCTGCAGCTTAGTGACATTGGTGGGTATAAGTATAAATCATCATCTTCATTTTCACTTCTAAAAAGTATTTTAGACTTGAAAATAACAGAGTTTGGTGTAGGGAAAGATTAGTGGTGGTGGTGTGCTGCCTTGGGAGTTTACCAGTCGTTTGATTATGCTTAATTAAATTGTGGGTTGTCAGTGTGGGGAGTGGGCTGGAGGACATACTGTTGTCTACCACCCAGCTGGTAGATCACATAGATCACAATTCTATTATTAATGCACCCCTAGCTAAAGTAGAACCACATATTACCTTCAACAACTGCTGCAAGAAAATAATACTGTAGAAATGTGTGTGTGTGTGTGTGTGTGTGTGTGTGTGCGCTTACTGATGCCGTTGTCTCTGAGGTATCCAGCCAGGCCCTGTCTCTGATACTCTGGATCATTCTCCCTTTTCCATGACTGGTACTGTTCACAGGACAGACCTGCATGCTGAGACTCCCACTACAGAGACAATACAGAAACATATATGATAAGCATATATTATACGTTCCAATGGTAATCACGTGTCCTTTCCCAGATTAAATAAATGCTTTAAAGGGGCTAAAAAAAAACTAAACACATTTTAAGTTTGTTTTTTTTCATTTCAGCTAAATGACTTACAATGTTTAACATTATAACTATACAAACAAACTATTCAGTACTAATTCAGTTAACTTAAAATTTTAAGAGAGTGGTCAGTCATATTTTTATGTGGAAACAACTTTATATTTTTTAAAGTGTAGCAACATTTTTATCAATGTACAGTGCTGTGTGCCATGACGTGCACAAATGCATGGCTTCAATTCTATATGTCAGAAGGACACAAATGTATAGAAGGACAAAGTAACATTAGACTCTGACTTTGGTAATCTGTTATTAACATTACAAAGATTAGTTTAGATCAATGGGCACACAGGCTTATGTCAGACAAGACAGGAAGGAAAACTTCCAAAATCCAAAGCCCCGAAAGCAGGTTAGTAATTAGTTGCACACAGATTCAATTTAACTAATCTGAGGATTATGTGAAGCTCAGTGTCTTGGCGGTGCATAAACTGCTACGTATGGGTAACAGGTATGTTACTGAAATTTGAACAGTCTTTTAGTTAAGATCATTTATCATTAACCTGTGGGAGCATTTATACAAATACTATTTATCAGATATTTTTTTATCACAAATTCCTCATGCAGTAGGTGTTTAAAACAGGGCAGGTGGCATAAAAAATAGGTACTTTCTAATAATTAGTACAGTAGATAAGTAAAAACATTAAAAACACACATTATTAATATACAAATATGAATAATAATAATATAAATAATACTATAAACATTTACAAAAAACAAAAAGGGGCTCTTTTAATAACTGAAAGCGTAAACAAACACATCAATCAGTGATTTCAAGGTTCATATATTGGTCGTTATACAACACAGGGTTGCACAATGAAATGCAAGTTGTAGTCACTTTATGCTACACAAGAAAAAAATGTCTTATGTTGAAGTATGGAGGATGAGTTGAGGAGTCTTACGGCCTGATGAAAGAAGCTGCTCTGTAGTCTGTTGGTAGAGCAGCGGATACTTCTGTATCTCTTGCCAGATGGCAGCAGGGTGAACAGACTGTGGCTGGGGTGGGTATTGTCTTTTAATATCCTTCGGGCTCTGTGTAGGCACCTCACTTCACTGATATCACTAATGCTCCGTAGATGGGTACCAATGACATTCTGGGCGGTTTTAATCACCTGCTGCACAAACCATGCCAATTCGTAATGTTTCCAGTCAGGATGCTTTCTATTGCTCCTCCGCAAAAGTTGACAAGAACTTGGCATGGGAATTTTGCTTTCTTAAGTTTCCTTAAGAAATACAGTTGTTTCTGAGCTTTCTTAACCAGGTGGAGATGTCAGATGACTGTGACAGGTTCTTTGTGATGCTGATTCCCAGGAAACCTGAAAGTGTTCACCTGCTCCACCTCAGCTCCACTGATGAAGACAGAGATATGTCTTCGCCTCCTTTTTTCTAAAATCAATGATCAGCTCCCGATATGAATTCTAATCGTGATCGTTTGAAATCTGGCCGATGATGGTGGTGTCATCCGCAAAATTCAAAACAGAGTTGTCAGGGATTGCAGTCGTGGGTGTACAGTGTGAACTCAGGCTGGCTGGGATGTTGTTTTTGATGTGCTGGAGAACCAGTTTCTCAAAGCATTTCAACAGAATGGGGGTGAGTGCCACAGGGCAGGTCGTTTATACTAGACACTGCAGACTTTCTAGGTACAGGGACAATGGTGGCTATCTTGAAGCAGGTGGGAACATTCTCCTGTGACAGCGATTAAAATAAAAAATGTCAGTGATGACATCAACTAGCTGGTTGGCACATGTTCTTAGTACACAGCCCGGGATGTTATCAGGCCCAGTAGCTTTACTCATATTCACTCTCAGCAGATTTCTTCTTATATCTGCTGTGGATACTGACAGTGGCCGCTCCTCTGGAGGCAAAGTAGACTTGACAGCTGATTCTTTATTGAGGAGATGAAAGCGAGCATAAAATGTGTTAAGGTCATCTGGCAAAGTGGCCTCATACGTGAGGGTCACGCTCCTGCTTTTGTAGCCTGTGATGTTCTAGATCGCCTGCCACATATCTTTGGTGTTGTTGGTGTTGAGATCTCTCTACAGTCTCTCCTGATTTCTCTGCTTTGCCAAACCGCCATGCCATCCAGTTGTTTTGTCAACCTTAACCTGATTTGACTGTTGATGACCTCATACAGTTCCTGTAGTGGATTTTTTAATTTGCGTCTGGGGGAATGTAAACAGCACCAACAATAGCACTGATTAATTCTCTGGGCAGATAATATGGCCAGCATCTTAACATTAAAAACTCGACATCTGGGAAACATTGTCCATCAGCTTTGAGTAAGTTTGAGCACCAAGCATCATTGATGTTAACACAGAGTCCTTCCCCCACCTCACCGGAATTTTGTGTTCCGCTGGCACAGAACACGGCCCACCCGTCAAGTGAAATAGCTTGACCCAGGATGTTGTGATGAAGCCAAGTCTCTGTAAAGATGTGGGCACAACAGATCTCAGATTTCCCGTTGCTGAGTTAGCCTGTGCATCAGAATTTTTATTTCACGTGATAGGGCTTACATCTCATGGTAAGTCTTCTGGTGTGGCCCTGGCATCATTTATATTTCATTTTTTGCAACATTTAAAACATTTGTTTAGAATATAACTTTAATGACTGGTGAAAGACGAGAAAGTTACAAAAACAATATGATTTGTGTGAAACCAAACACAGAAATTACTAAACAGGGAGAGAGGGAGATCACGACAACAGAGAAAGATACATAATACTTACGGGCTTTTTACACTGAGCACAGAAACTGTTGCGACACTGGAAACAGGTGACTTTCAGCTGGTCTCCATCATAGATGAAGCCATAAGAACACTGAGGAGAGGAGAAGAAACAGAAGAAGAGGAGAGGAGAGGAGAGGAGAGGAGAGGAGAGGAGAGGAGAGGAGAAGAGAGGAGAGGAAACAGTAGGAAAGAGTATTACTACCTCATATGACACTGGCTTTGAGAAAACATTGTTATTAGTGTTAGGTTGTCATTTAGTCTATGAGATAAACACAAGCATGGCCATGTGTAATGGCACTGCGCTCTAAAATTGGAGGCTGCAGATTTATCAACGTATGTGTCATGCTGCCTTCAGGTCGCTGGAGGGTTTTAACGAACCGCAGAAGAATGTAACAGCAGCTGTGGACAACAGATACTGTAAGAATCACCTACTGTATTTTACTTTATACATGAGACTGATTTACCAATGTTCCTGCTTTAACTAATTTTTTTTTTTTATTTCCAGTTTAAATGCATCTTTTGGTTAGAGAGTGTTAAGTTAAAATAGTATAACAAGCAGAGAAGTGACATTGCACCAGAAACAGGTGAGTGGTTCTGAGACGTCTATTCTTAGTGCAAAGTCTAAGCCCCAATTTCCATCAAAATACCAATAACTCGCTATGTGCTGCCTCTTCTGAATGAACCTCCCACCTGTTTGTTCTTCTCCTCCACCTGTGCACTGTGTGCCCTGTGATGGATACCAAAATATCACACAGAGGGGCAAAATGAATATCAAGGGCAGGAAAATACCAAGCAGCTGCTGCTCAAACAGCTGCTCATGTAATTGAAGCTTCCATAGTTTTAAAAATTGTACCTTATGAAATTTGTTCACCATAATTTGTGTAGACAAAGCCAAGACTGACGCATCATGTACTCACATGACAGCACCAGAGGAACTTGGGGTCCTTAATTAGAGCCTGTTCTGTCAGCTTCTTATGGAACAGTTCATAGACTTCTGGCTCCAGACACTCTCGCAGCTGAAGCACATAATACAATAATACAACCTGGAAATCAATGTCTGAAAGGTAGCAAGAACCCAGTCAGTGTAGAAATATAAATGCCATTTGTAGTAGATTGGGCTGAGACATGCACAAACACAGGTATGATCCTTTGAAAGAACACAGCTTACTTGTCAAGGTTAGTACTACTCAGTCTGTGAAAACAGTTGTATATATATATATATATGTATATATATGTATATATATGTATAATGTATTTTGTGTCTCTGGAGGAGCTTTGTCAAGTCTGAGAAAATGACCCTGATGATGTCATAGTGATGTCATTAGGGTAAGGTCTCAGTTTGAATTTAGAGACAAATTTATAACAGAAGGCCTGTCTTACAAACTGGACGTATGGAATTCGAAAAATACAGTATGGATATTTACCATGCAGGAAGGATCAAATGAAAGATGCTATCAGGATGCATTATGGGAAGTATAAGATCTGGTGTTTTTGGAGTTTGACTCATACTACTGAAAGTCAGGATATCTCAGCATCTGCTGCTTCCATTTGGAACTCTTCTGCTTCTTTTTTGATCTTTGTCTTGTGAGTCCTCCAACCTTTTGCTGTGCCACTTTCTGGTGTGACCAGGCACCAATAGTAGTCCATGTCATCCTGACATTGTTGGCATGTGAGTCTGAGATGGTTCCACCCTCCCTCATTTCTTCCTTGATTCATCTGCTTCCCTACCTGGATGTCCAGGGTGGAGAAGTAGCTGTTGAGGTGTTCAGGGTCGTTGATGTCAGGCTCCCAGCAGACTGGACACACCATGTCTCTGATGTGTTTGTCCCTTACAGCGATGGTGAAGTGCTGCTGGAAACAACCACAACACACTGAACACTGACATGACGTCAGAGACTGCATCTGAGAGAGAAGAAAGGGCGAGAAAGAAGGAAATTACTGAATGTATGCTTCAACGCTGCAAAACTCATATAAACATTCACTGTCTCAGTACCTTGCTGTGGGGAAAGACAGAAAGGCAGATGGGACACTCTTTAGCCAGCACTCTCTTAATAAACTCCTTATCGTGGGACTCTCGTACAGCCTGCACTACATCTTCCAGTGAGTAGGGGGCGCTGTGCTCCAGAAGCAGTGACAGCGCCAGCTCACAGCGACCCCAGCTGGGAAGATCATATACTGCTAGTAACCTCCGACATATGCGCTGGAAAAGAAGAGAGGAATTATGTATGCATATCCCACCTGCTATCCCAACCTAATATTATGCTCTACAGGTGTCCTCTTTAAAGCTGCATTCATGGATTGTTTTGCCACTTGTGGCAGCAGAACATGCTGATAACACAACATGGACATATTATCATAAAGTTGTTACGATGGACACGGACCAAAACACATCTCTGACTGTATTTTCCCATACGAACCCTCTTGGCCTCAATGAGGAGAAATTTTTTGTATTTCCATGACATGAAGAGGCACGAGGAGCAACTACAGAGAGTTTATGAATTTGTAAATACCAGACTGATGACAAAATTAAGATGGCTGAGGATCGGAATTTTCCAGGGACTGCATGCAGGCCTGATGTATATTCCTGGTCTCACCTGTTTGTCAGGGTGATGGATGTCTACAGGAGGCTCCTGTTTCTCATTCCAAATGCGCTTGTGGAACGGTTCCAGACGGGGTCGCTGCAGCAGGGCCAGGGCCCCTCTCACCTCACCACCACTCTGCCTCAAAACCTCATGACAGCGAGCCTCATCACTGAAACCCAGCACACACAGCTCCTTTACCTGAGAGGGTAGGGTGAAGAAAAAAATATAATATACCAAAATGTACCATCTCTAGACAAAAGGAAGACTGAACAAATATCACTGTGCATTTCTAAACATTTTATGGAGACATATTTGTCACCTTGGCAAGTCTGTCTCTCAGAGCTTGTCTGGTAGCTCTCTCAGTGTCGCCCCCTGCTATCAACCAGGCCTGCTTGGCCTCTGCTATGGACAACTGGACCACACTCTCTATTTCTGCAGGGTCCACTTCTTTCCCAGCATCCTCAGCAGGAACTTCACATGACATGCTCTGTGTTAGAGGAAAGTCAGTCACTAACAGAAAACACCACTGACAGTGACAGTCAGAGGAACATAAAGGTGTGATTTGTCAGGATTAAACAGGCTTTAATATGTACTGAGAGAAGCATACTGACTGTGTGCTCTGTTGTGGTCTTGTCAGAAACAGACTGAAGGGAGGATGTTGCCACCAACATCCTGATCTGGTCTAACAGCAGAGGAAGCTCTGTCTTTAACCACTTGCAGGGCAGGATGCTGCTGTTCCCAGCTACCCTCATGCTTGTGTACACCTCTTCTGGACTCACTCCTTTCTTCTCCCCATCCTAACATAGACATAAAGGACAGATACACTAGAATACAGACACTAAATGTAGTCTATATCTAAGGACAGTGACAGGTGATGAAGGTGACTTGCTCTAATCAGTTGAATCATTTTCAGCCCCTCCTCCTTCATCAGCCTCTGCCTCCAGGGGTCCAGGTCTTCAGGGGTGGGCTCTTTGGGTTTGACTGGCAGGGCGGGGACCCGTCTGACGGGAGAGGGAGGGCGGAGCTTCACAGGCAGGGGTGCGGGCTCTGGACGAGCCAGGTCACATATCTCACACACTGTAGCAGGAGAGTAGTTCAGATAGGTACAGAACTGACACACCCACTGGGCAGAGAGACACAGAGAGACAGAAAGAGAGAGAGTCACTAATTATAAGTCAAAACATTATCTGCAACTGTTTGTGTTAACTGCATACCCGGATCAATCTTAGTCACATCTTAAGTCACCTAAATTATACAACCCTAGGTGCGTGATTGATCAAATAATCTGAACTCAAATTTTGATGGTTTGAACTCTTCAAACTATAACACCTCCACAAGCCCACACACAGTGAGGAAGCATTTGCTGATTTGTCTTGTCAAAGTATAAGTTCTGAAAAATGGCACTGCCTCATCGACCACGCTTGTTGTTTTGTTGTAAGATAATTCAATGATAAAAAAATATGAACATCTAATCACAGACTATAATTCAATTTGGACGTTAAGTGGGATTTGTACAAAGAGAGGAATCATTGACTTAGACACAGATAGAAACACATTCTTTTACAGGCCCCATAACTTCCGAGTAATTTCCTCAGAAATGTCCTGGAGATAAATACAGTATGTGATTTGGTACTAAGTAAAGGGAAAAATATGGAATCAGATGGGTCTCGATATTAATGAATGTGCACAGAAGGATTCACAAATGTGTTTTGTGATTTATACATAAATGACTCTCTCAATGCACACAAAAATATTTATCATTGTATATGAACATGAAAAAAAATCCACATATAAAAAAATAAGGTTCACAAATATATTTCTGATGCACACAAATATTTCTTGTTTTAAATAAATGTAGTAGAAATCCACAAATATATCTATTTAAAAGTATTTGCATATTTCATCAAAAACATATTTGGATGTTGTTAAATTTATATACTCCGGTGAATGACAAGGGCAAACGGCCCAAAACATTTCCATTTTGAGAAACGTGCTGCAGCTTCAGAAACGATGCCAATTTAAAAACACATACGAAAATCAACAAATACAACAACAGAAACATACTGCAAATGAAAAAATGTGCTGCAGAAAGCCAAAACAAACACATTAACAGCAAAAACACTACAAATACAGAAATGATGCAAAGTCATAAACACACAAACCCCAAAAACAAATGCAACAGAAAACCGCTGTATAGCCGGTCAACACTACGGAAGTTCTCTGGCCTCTAGGGGGGGGCGGCCTGATTTTCAGCTTGATTTTTGACCTGAGAGAGAGAGACCAGGGGCACGTTCAATCTGAAAACGGTGTGCACCGTCTTGCTATGGTTTCCAGGTTGACCGACATGTTTTCTCTAAACGGTGTGAAACGATGTGCAACGGGCTTTGAGGTATGTTTTCTCTTGTTTGGTGGGTGTGTCAGAGGTGTTACCCAATCAGTAGCAATACAAAGAATGGCTTTCTCAGCTGCCATAGTTGCAATGCTTGCGTAACACAACAGGGTGCACTTCAAGGGGTTTATCCTCAAATTAAAAATTGAAATAAATAAAATGACTAGCACCGATGTTGTCAGAGACAAAAGTAGGTTTTGTTCAATCACTGTGAAAGGAATATTATGGAATCTGTGGCATGACAACATTGTGTATATGTTGGGTGGATTAACAAATCAACAAAACAAAAAAACAAACAAAAAGAAAATTCTCTAACAAATCTCCCCAAAACACAAATACAATTCAGTTTGTAGATCTTTGTCTATTTGGTTTATCAAATAGGTTTATCAGCTGGCTGGTATCCTTTGTCCATTAACTGTCAGAGGTGCAAAGTAGAACACTTTTAGATTCTTCGGCTTTCCTTTAAAGAGCTAAGATACTCAACAACAAAGACACTAGGCATCAAAGCCATTGTGGTGTATTTACAGAACCTTGTAGGTCAGGGTTCAAATCTGGTTGGCAGCCCATATTTTCCAAGTGTCCTAGAGTTATTAATGTTGTGACCTTTAAGTGATAGTTAGATGATAGTAATCTAAAATGAGCAAAAAAATGAAAAAATACAATTGTTTGAATTAACAAAAAATACAAAACCTTCTAAAATGATTGATTTTCTTGTCTGATGGAGGTCTGGACACTGCAATACTGCAACATTACAATGATATGCATGTGAACAGCATACAGGAGATCTTCAGCTTCTTTACAGTGAAGGGGTTAACAGACAGTAACTGTGTTTGTCCTTCAAGGAACCTTTGAAGAAGCTGGTCAGCAGAGAGCTTTAACCTGGGGTCGATGTGTTTATCCTGTAGCAGGCATGAACACAGATCAGGTGATGCGCGGATTAATTTTCTGAGATGCTGCTGCAGAGCGCAGTATCACTCTGTGACTTGTTCTTACTCTCTCTGAAGGCTATGTAAGAAATTGATTCAAAATGACTTGTTCTCGGAAAGAAAGCCTTTCTGATTACATTACCATAATATTGGGGTATATTTGGCTTTCCTTTAAATGAGCAGATTTTATGAGTGTATTGTCTGTAATATCTGTCGGACACACGAGCAGAGAAAAGCTAGTTCAGACCTGCTGTGATATTAAAGCCTCTGAAAACTAGTATTCCTTTATTAAATTAAACATTCATGATGAAATAAGCAACAATCAAAGTCCTTTCAATATTATTTATTAAGAGTTTAAAACTCAGCTGCTGTTTCATCAGAACTGTGTGGGGGTGGTTTGATCACTGTTGCACAGAAATATGTGACATCATCTTTTTTCCAACTGAGCCCTGCCTACTTCAAACCAGGGAGAAAAGCACAGACAAAAACACATTTTACTCTAGAGAATACAGAAATCTCTCGTGTAAAATAACCAAACTTTTCTAACTTTGGCAGAAAAGTTCATGTGATGCTGATTAAGAAAATATGACAAATCCAAGAGGAAGGCGAATGAGCAACAGCAGGATGATAAGAAAGACTGAGTGAAAAATAAAACCATTATTACATTTCTGGTCTGTTAGCTTGTCCTGTGCTTCCATTACTGAAATGTTGCTGATAAGGAGGACCAAAGGTGTCCTGGCTTCCCCTGCCTCTTTCTTTAACCCACATGTGTGTCAGTCCAATAAAACTGTGCTGCAAAATGTACACATCCACTCCCAGACATTAAATCAAAGATGCAGTTGCATCTGCCACATTCGTTTTCAGTGACCATTTGCATTCCCACCTCTTACATTTTGCAGTCCCACATACCAAAACTGATGAAATTGAGGTAACACTTTATTTTACGAGTGCATAATTTCCTTATAATTTCTTGGTAAGTTTTCTGGAAAGAATTATATGATGAAAGAAACACAGACACACAAACATTTAACTGACCTGGCTGTCAGGGTCACCAGGCATGCCCAGTACTGGTGCAGGTGGTCTGGGGGGGGTGATGGGTGGGTGTGACGGGGTCACTGGAGGTCGTGTGGCCAAACGAGGTCTTTCACACACCTCACACAGAACACTGCTGGCTGCATTCACCATGGTACAACTCTTACACTGCCACTCTGAGAAGAACACATTAACACACACACACACACACACACACACACACACACACACACACACACATATATATAAACATCAGTTCATTCTATTCACATTATTATCAGTCACAATCATGTCCTCAACTGTGGTAGCCATTTCTTGCTTGCCAAGCTTTGGCCATTGTCAAGTGACAATGAAAGGGTTAAAGACCAAGTGTAAATTTGAAAATAAAAGCTGATATTCAAATAATAAAACAGAACAGAAAAAAAAAATATTTTTCCCATCAAGTCTATTTTGCCATCCTTCTTGATTTAAATTTGTTGTTAATGAAACTCGACACTCCCTGCAGGTGTTTCACAGTAGAAGCCTTACATGAGAGTAAAGGTATTAAGCCCTAGAGGTCTGCAACTTGGCCTGAACCCAAAATGGTCTCAGGGGCCCATTTTCACATACATAATGATGGTTGAGGCTGTACTTGGGCCTAAAATAAAAATAGTACCATTACACATTAAATATTATAATCAATATTACTTTCATAATTTAAATTATAAACAACATTGAAATTATCATGACATACTGAATAAAATGCATACTTCAATGAATACATAATGAATTGTTTTAAGTAAACAAGCCTAACAACATTCTCCAATGTGACAGGAGTAGTAAATCAAGGGTAGTTGCCATAGATTTTATCTCCGGTTTTGTGTCATGGAGGAAACTAGAAAGTAGGAGAATAAAGGAGGTGGGATTACTGGAGCTGTGGGATGTACCAAGAGAAAACACAGACCAGTGATGGTGGTAGGCTGAGATTCATCTGCTTTAGAGCTGAACAATTCCAAGCGAGGGCGCTCACACTCCTCACACAGCACATCCTGAACAGAGTTGACTTTAGTGCAGTGAAGGCAACGCCAGGTGAAAGAACTGAAACAGGGGAAGAGGGACTGTTATACTGTTATATAAATTTGAATAGACAGAATATACATCCATAAATATTGACTTTCTTCACATACTTCTCAAAGTCAAACACTCAGTTGTAACACTTTGACTTCCACTATGTGTCACTAGAGTTTGCTGTGATCAGCCATAACTTCGACCATAGCTCTGACTGTCTGTAACCTACAGAATTTGATTGGCTGAGCCTGCTTAGGGCAATACAAACCCTTAAAGGATGCACAGCCTGGGCAGCTAGGTTAGCTAGCCATTATTCAGATGAAAATGCATGAATGAATTGAAACCTTATGTCTAATCCACTGGCAAACCATAACAACCGATCTGCACCCAAACTTAGGTGGGAAAAGAGGGCAGCTGAGCTGCAAAGAAAGTGACTCCTCAATCTAGCAGTGCTGACACATACACCAACTTTCACATCAACAGTTAAAGGTTAAATTGTTCAGTGAATCCTGGAGTGACTTGATATTGACTGACAAGTACTCAGAACCAATACTGGCTGTGGACCAGTGGGATCAGAGTATTCTCAGTTTATATTGCCATAACTATTGATCCTGACCTGTGACGGTTCCTGTTTTGGGATGATGATAATGATGATGATGATGATGATGACGATGTGACAGCTGTTCGACGGTGGCTTGCCCTCTCAGGGTAGGAGTGGTACAGTCTGTCACATTCTGAGCAGAGCCCCTGGAGGCAGGTGAGGCAGTGGGCAGATATACGGAATATTTCACAGATAGCACAGTTCTCTGAAACAGAGATAACAATACACTGTACTACTACACTGTACCGTCACATTATTTTCTACTATAATCTGTACCAATTCAGTGTCCCATTACAGTATGTCTACAGTACATCTAAGTGTATCACTAACTAAAAGAGTGTATTTTCTGAAGACAATTTGTGTAAGTAACTATAATGCTATTATTTGCAAGGGCGTCAAATGATGTGTGTCAAATGACACAACAATGTGCAATGTTGCCCTTGTGAGCCTTCTTTAAGTGGTTAGGTGAGCACAAAGAATGATTAATTGAAATGCATCTTTAAAAATAAAAAAGCAAGAGTATTTTAACAATTTAGCTTCTAAAATGTGAAACCATTTTCCTGCAAGAAACATTTTCATTGCTAAACAATCATGTCAGCCTGATAACATGGGCCAAATTTGTCTGTATATATCTTATATTAAATATGTCTTTGGATATTTATTTGGGTGAACATTGTATTCTTAGAGATGATAAATATATGTTCTTACTAAGCAGATTAGTTACTACTACCTTTGTATAAACAAGGAGGAAGAAAATTATATATAATCAAACAATTTATAGAATTGTTAAGTGTAACGCACACTGGCCATGGGTTGCATCATTTAATCCGCATCAGTTGACGCCCGTAGCATACACTGGACACGTTATGGACAGAAGAAGTAGTCAGGGTACAGCAGCAGGATGTATCAATTCAGAAGAATGAATGTGTTCAAACTTCTGCTTTTCTGGAGAGCTGTCATGCATAATTGCTGGGAAATAGGACAGTGAAGAATTGATGTGCATCAAGACACCGCTGGTATGTGGGCTTACAAGGAAAACGTGTCCTACCACTAATACAACATAGTACCACCACAATATACACCCTAAGCAATACACAGTACAGCATTTATATACACTAATCTACTTACATTTGTTGAATATGGGAGTAAAACACACATGTCAACAACAGTTGTAATAGTATACAGTCTGTTTAATAAATGGACACATAAACAAGCACAAATAGCAACTATCAATACTAACCAAGTCAGGGCTGTAATCACCTGTTTAACATTGGGGGGGACAATTTTCAATGTACGCCTTCTGCGACAATTTTTTTGAAACTTAACAGCTAAACTGACCATTTTAAAGCATTCTGAAGCAAACATCCAAGATGATTTAAGTAATGTTACACGAAAGGTTAAGCTGTTATGATCACAGACTTTAATGTACGTATCTAACAATGGCTAGCATTAGCTACACAACTGTACAGTACAGATAGATCAAGATGGCGCGGTGGATGGCTGCCTCGGTGTGTTGGTGCGCATTGTTTGTTTTGTCTTGTTTGGTTTGTTAATTCAGTTTTTTTGCTGTGGTACCCGGAGCTCTTTCACCAGAGAAGAGCTCATGAACATCAGAGGAACAACATCAGCGGATTTATTTCCCATTTTTCCTTTGCCAACAGTGGATTTATTGGACAGCCTGGTCAAAAGTGCCCTCACCTATGTCCATGCAGTGAAATGCTGGAGGAGAGGAAAACGTGCTGGTGTGCTTGTGCGTCTCCGCCGGCGTGGACTTTGCACACCGTTACCAGGAATATTTACAATGTGCGTTCATCGTGTAACAAACTGGATGAACTTCAGCTACTGGTGAGAAAAAAATTTCCTTCATCTTCCGTTTTATGTTTCACGGAGACGTGGCTGTGTGGATTGATACCAGACTCTGCACTGCAGCTGGCAGGCTTCCAACTCTTCAGAGTGGATCGCGACACAGAACTCTCTGGTAAAACAAAAGATGGAGAAATCTGTTTTTACATTAACAGTGACTGGTGTAATGACGTGACAGTGATTCAGCAACATTGTTCCCCTGATCTGGAATCTTTCTTCATAAACTGTAAACCCTTTTACTCCCCCCGTGAGTTTGCTTCATTCATTCTGGTGGGTGTTTACATTCCACCGCAGGCCAACGTGCAGGAGGTCCAGCACATGCTCACCGACCAGATACTGAGCAGAGTGAACAAACCCGGACTCTTTAGTTATTATCCTCTGTGACTTTAACAAAGGTAACCTAAGCCACAAACTCCCTAAATACAGACAGTTTATTAAATATCCGACCAGAGAGGAGAATATTTTGGATCATTGTTACACTACAGTAAGCAGAGCGTATCACACTGTCCCCTGCGCTGAAATGGGACACAATTTTCAATTCAATTCAAATGGGCTTTATTGGCATGAAAGTTTCCAAAACAATGTTGCCAAAGCAAAAAAAATATTTATAATCATACAATTCATTATTTACACTGTGACCACGTCATGGTCCACCTGATTCCTGCATACAGGCAGAAATTTAAGCTCTGCAAAGCTGCTGTGAGGACATCAAAGCAGTGGACCAGTCAAGCTATGGAGGACCTACTGGCGTGCTTGGACTGCACTTACTGGGATGTTTTAAGGACTGCTACCAACAGTCTGGATGAGTTCACAGAGGCTGTGACGTCATACATCAGCTTCTGTGAGGGCTGCTGTGTACCAACTCGCATCGGGGTGAGTTTCAACGATGACAAACCCTGGTTCACAGCTAAGCTAAGAGAGCTAAGGTTGGAAAAGGAGGAAGTGTTTAGGAGTGGGACAGGGAGAGGTTCAAAGAGTCAAAGTACAGGTTTAGCAAGGAGGTGAGAGAAGCTAAACGACTGTACTCTGAGAAACTACAACACCAGTTCTCAGGAGACTCTGGCTCAGTCTGGAATGGACTAAGACAAGATTGACAAAGAACAAACTATAAGCCTAAAGCCCCCCACTCCATTAATGACTTGCGCCTGGCCAACGACTTGAATGAGTTTTACTGTCGCTTTGATAGACAGTGGGACAGTCCTGACACCATCCTCTGTGACTCCATCCACCAGCTCCAGCCCATCAGCTCCACCTCCCCCACGACAGCAAGGGCCCGGGCATCTCAACAACTTCTCACCTCAGAGGTGGAAACATGTCTCGGACTCCCAGACCATCAGCACCAGATCCCCCCAAGGCTGCGTCCTTGCCCCTCTGCTCTTCTCCCTGTACGCCAACAGCTGCACCTCCAGTCATCAGACTGTCAAGCTCCTGAAGTTCGCGGATGACACAACCCTCATTGGGCTCGTCTCTGATGGGGTCCGGGAGATTGACCATCTGGTGACCTGGTGCAGTCAGAACAACTTGAGCAACAGCTCAACGCTCTAAAGACAGTGGAGAAGATTGTGGATTACAGAAAGAACGCAGCCCCACCCGCCCCCATCACCCTGTGTGACTCCCCAGTTGACACTGCGGAGTCCTTCTGCTTCCTGGGGACCATCATAAACAAGGACCTCAAGGGGGAGCTGAACATCAGCTCCCTCACCAAAAAAGCCCAGCAGAGGATGTACTTCCTGCGGCAGCTGAAGAAATTCAACCTGCCAAAGACAATGATGGTGCACTTCCACACTGCCATCCTTGAGTTCATCCTCATGTCCTCCATCACCATCATCACCTCCATGGTACGCTGCTGCCACTGCCAGGGACAAGGGCAGACTGCAGCATATCATTCGCTCTGCTGAGAAGGTGATTGGCTGCAATCTTCCATCCCTCCAGGACCTGTACGCCTCCAGGACCCTGAAGCGTGCAGGGAAGATTGTGGCCGACCCCTCCCACCCCGGACACAAACGGCTTGAGACTCTCCCCTCCGGTAGGAGGCTGCGGTTCATCAGGACCAAAACCTCACACCACAAGAACAGTTTCTTCCCATCTGCAGCTGGCCTCACCAATAAGGCCCTGGACCCCGCCCGAAACGGACTCTCATCCCTCCCCATAGTCACTTCAGGTTATAATAACATTAAGCCTCTACATCTGACTCTATTAACACACATCCTCTGTATTATCATCTCTGTACGTTTCACATTTTCTCTATACTTAATACTGTGAACTTTTGCACATTCCCTGGTCAATATCTTGCACATTCCTGCACAGACTGTACAGCTCTGTCATTTTAAAATTAGATGTATTGTACGGATCATGTAACCTATACACAGTCTTGACAAAACTAGTATCAGGTCTGGAAACGACCCGAACCATCTGTGATTCTCTCTCATTTGAACCCAGATTTGGAATGTCAGTGTGTTCTCGCTAAATGCGTTCGAGGTTCACCATGGCGCTGGAAATTAATGTTGATGGGTGCCAATTTTATGCATATTATAAGAGTATAAAAATAGTGGAAATCAATACATTATTGGGGGGGAACAATTTGATACTTTCTGAATATTGGGGGGTACTTATACCCCCCCAATATACCTCCCAGTATTGTGATTACGCCCCAGAACCAAGTAGTCTATGCAGTGAAACTGTTTCTCTCCTCACCTGGGTGTTTGTTTGAGGAGGTGGAAAAGACCTGAATGGACCTGAGACTTTGGTGGTTTGAGGACAGGGAGTGGCCATGGCTGCTCTCCTTGGAGGCGTGACGACAGAGGGGGAAGGCTAGAGACCTGGTCTGACCATCTGAATGGCAAGAAGTGGAGGGGGAGTAGTAGACCACAGCATCAGTGTTGAGAGCCACATCCTAAAAGAGAGAAAAGTGGGTAAAAGCTCTCTTGAAGGATTGGCACTACAGGTCAACATAAACTTCTAAATAACAGATGGTTCATTCAGTGTAATGTAAAGTAATACCAACATTTCACCAGACAAGATGGTTTCATCAGACAAAGCTCTCTTCACCAACCCCAGTACCAGGATAACAGAAGGAGGATAATAAAGGGTATATAATTAGACTGGTCTCAGAACAAATTCAATGTTCAAATCACAGGGGATTAGTGCATCGGTGTTGTCAACATTGGCTTTAGCCGGGAATGTTTTTTGACTAGCCCCAAATCTTTCTGACAGAGGAAAAAATCAATCATCATCACGAAATGTAAATAATTGAATTCCTGACAATCCCCAACCCTTGCTGTTGCCTGCGTGTGGATGTAGAGCATACAGTCTAGGATGTAGAGAGACTGAGGGAGTGGGCGGGGCTGGGTGACGTCCTCGTGTATACAAACTGTCAGTCCATCTGCAGCCCTCTTTTGGCATAGACACACGGCATGCAATGCTGCTTCTGCTCAGCTATCGGGCTTACACAACAAGACAAGAGAAAGACCAACTCGAAGCCCGGTAGAAAGCATCATTAGCAGGCGGAGGCTGCTGTTGCTGCTGCTGCGCGGCCACAAAACGTTCCGGGAATGAGCTCCGGATAATAACAGGCAGTGTGCCCAAAACACAGCTCACTTCTTTATTAATTGATTTATTTATTCTAAATTTATTAATAAACAAAGTCACAGGTGGTGATTTGGCGCCTGAATCTGTCTGACAAAGAAACACTGCAAACGTTTCTTTTTTTCTCTTCTCTGACCACCTGCATACACAATTTGGAGAAAAGCGAGATGATCAAACTACCTGCTATTTCCTAAATAGTTGTACAAATAAACAACTGTTTCAATTCAATCTGCTGCCATCAGGCTGCTGGTTTATTTTATTTGTACAACACAGAGTGGCAAAAATTAGGCCTACAGCAAAACAGAATAAAAAAGTAAAGTAGCAATTAAACACTCGTGCCATGGGTTTGACAATTCTCAGCTGCCCTGCAGATGTCCATTTTGTCCAGAGCAATTGTCTTAACATGACTATTAAAAATTAGATTTCAAATGAAATTTATTACATTTGATTACCGCATGGGTAAAGTGGGCATGTGCCCAGGGCCCTGGAGCCAATGGGGGACCTTGGCCTTAATATTTATTATTATCTCTTTTTTTTAAATGTGTAAAGTATTTTTGTTTTTAAAATATTGGATTAAATGTGATTTCGACAATGTATTATGATTATGACATCGTTTGAATGTTTTGTAAATTAGCTGATTAAATCACATAATGTTGTAATGACATAGGCTATAGGTCAAATGTCAATTTCGCGGTCAACATAGGCCCGCGGTCATGATAATCCATCCATGCTGAAAACAATGCTCGATTGTGGATTATAGTCAACATTTCTCAACGTATAGGCTACACTGCGTTAAGACTGTAGGATATCTGACGTTTCCTGTCAGCAATTGCGAGGGAGAACAGTCCTTTTCACAAATGTCCAGGATTAAAAATGACCGGAGGACAAGGATGACATAGGGAAGCCTCAATATGCTCTCTCATGGCCATTGAATCAGAACTCGTCTGGGAGTTGGACTTTGACGGCTTGATCAATGACTTCTCTTCAAAGAAAGCCAGAAGAAAGAAGGTGGTTTAGGTAGGATATTTTTCACTGCGGTTTTGTATGGTCGTAGCTGTGGCTCTGTACTACATTTGATGTTCATTTATGTATTCTTTCACGGTTTGTTGTTGGTGGTTTTATTTAAATTAAGGTGTGTGTTTTGACTCCTAAAGATGTATGTACTGTGCTGTACATGGCATGTAGGCTATAGAACGAAACAAACTTAAAATGGCAGTGATTTAACATGTCAAAATAAAGAATATAATTTCAAAGTAATACATGCAGCGTGGTTGTGGGTTGCCCTGTGCTATTGTGCGACCAAACTCTGTGTGCATGGGGAAGGCACACAGAGTGTGTACTATTTGCATGTGTAGGTAGGGGTCTGTGGCGAGTTTGCGTCCAGGGCCGTGGTCATGATAATCTGTCCATGCGCGCGCACACACCCTGACCTCAGCCCCAGATGGTTTGGGCTTAGCCCCAGACCTTGTCAACTCCTGGAAATGCCCCTGGTTTAGTGTGTTTAAATAATGCATCGTATGAGCTAATGCATCTGTAACGTATTGATTGTACCTCAAACCAGAAGCTGGACAATTTTTGGTCACTTTCACTTACATTGGAATCACATTACGAAGGGATCTTTTAATGTCAAGTATAAAAAAGAGGAATGATTACAGAAAGCAAAACCTCTTTCAATGTTCATATGGACACTTGACAATTGTGAACCTACACTTTAAACTAGAGAACTAGAACTTTTTGTTATGTGCCCTATTTATCTCTTATCATGAACTTGGTGAGTGCCTGGTGTGGCCTGTACTGTGTTCTGATGGTGAGGTTAGATTGAATTAAGGGTAGCGTTTAAAATTAAACATTTTTACTTGTATCTTTCATTTGCTGTGCTTTTACAGGAAACAAATTGTCATGTTCCCCCTGTTACTCATGATTCCACCTCCTCAAAGATGTATACGTCCGGTTTTCTGTGTAATTAGGTGTACATGAAACAATGGTTACAGTAATGGGTAACGTTATTTTGAATGCAAAAAGTCATCACTAATAAGAACAGATGTAAGCTTTTACAAGGTTTTTATCTGACTTTGAAACTTTTGAACAGCAATTTCGATTGGAAAAAAGTAGCAGCCTAGTTGAACTGAAATGACATTTGGTTTTGTCAGTCAAGAGAAGGGACTGATTTACGTGACAGTAGCCATCATAGGCTCATAGGCGCCAAATTTATTATGTCCCGGGGGATGTTCGAAATAGCTGCCCCACCCTTCTCTGCTTCACCTATTCTCTGCTATACCTTATTCTACCAATATAGTAGTTACCTCACAGTATGATTTCCCCATATATGCTCACAATTGCCCATGGGTGCACTAGGTGCCACAGAATCAGCACCTATGGTATCTTTTCATCTTGGAAAACTGCCTAAATGGTACAAAAAATAGCCCAAATTACCATAAGCTGCCAAAACCATTTTACCCGCCCAATCAAATAAAATCTGGGAAAACTGGCTGTGAAGCAATCAGAATTGCTTCAAAAAACTTTTTCTTATACACATTTATTGAAAATCATTAAAAAAGAAATGCCTGTTTTTCAATTGCATTTTTAAATATATATCTTTTTAAGGGTGTTTAACAAACATTTTTTTGTGTAATGAAAATTTAAGCCATTGTGTCAAATAACAAATAAAAAGTCGAAAAGAGCCATGTCAGTAAAACATTTTCCTGTGGTTCATGTGCACAGGATGTCAGTAGGAGGTCAGCCAGCTCAGCCAAAAAAGGACTCTAATGCTCATGCTCTATGGGTCCAAAAGCGTGGAAACCTTGGGAAGCTTGAAAAACCTTTTTGGCATATGCCGCCTATTAGCAATTTTCATTAGATATAAAATGGCATAAGGTTCTCTAAATACATCCCTGGTATAATAACCTTGGTATGACCTGAGGAAGCAGAGGTTTTCTGCCCATGAGATTTAGTATTGATTTACACCATACTACAGTATTTTCCAGTGAATTCTTTAAATCAAACATGTAACTGAAGGGATGACAGATATGATGGACTCTACCTTGTGTCTCAGTGTAGGAATGATTCTCTCATAGAATTCAGGGTGGGGATGAGCCTCCTGGGATCAAACCAAATAACAAGTCATCATTAATGCTTTTTAATTCAAGTCAAGCAAAAAGTACAATGCACTATGCACACAGTACACATATACAACCTGTACACGTATACGTATCACATTGACATCAATATCACTAACTGGGTGATTCCATTTGCACCCGTTTGGTAATGCCAAGGCTCCAAACAAACTAACTTGTGTCAAGATGGGTGGAGAAGCACAGCTGTACCTGCACTTATGCAGTTCTGGTGGTGCAGTGCAATTTCTGTAGTAGTTTTTTCAGTAAATATGCAATTTGCACGATTTTAGCTTGCAGGGACACACACACACACACACACACACACACACACACACACACACCTTTCTCAGATTACCTAACTCCTTTTATGTATGTAAAAAGTTTAATATATAATATCTATAGTCTGAGCTAGTTCATAATGAGTGAGTCTTACAAATGTCATTTTTTTAAGAATGTATAAGGTCTTTTCCTTTCAGATGATTTAATACCTGCAACCATCATACAGCAGAAATCCTTTATTAGAGGGTTCAAGGTTCAAGCTTCATGGTTCATTTATTTGTCATTTTACTACACAGGGTTGCACAATGAAATGTAAAGCTGTAGTCCCTTCACGCTACACACACAAAGAACATATACACTCCCGCTCCAAAGTTTGGAATGACCTGTTATATTAATGTTTTTCTTTATTCCTTCAATAATGGCTATTTTAACATAGATAAAAACAGTATAATTTAGATACCAAATGTATTATTTAGATTTTAAATAATTTCGGCCCTAAAAGAAGAATAATTAAATGATTAAAACGACCATTTAGTCGATGTCCCCTCAGTGTTGCGTGACAGGGGAGAATACTGTTGTAACCCTCCCCAATAAACTTCAATTTTGAATTTGTTTTCCAGTACAGAAAAGCATAAGTGACCCTAGATCATTATTGAACCACAACAGTGCAACTGGGCTCTAAATATTTTGGGAACCTGTTTTTCTTTGGGCCCTCTGCAGTCTACTCAGTGGTTAGATTGAATTGGTTGGTAGGAAATTATTTGGCTCACCACCTGACTCCCATAAAGTTCCTATTGTTATTAACAATGAAAAAATCAAGCAGGTACTTTCATACAAATACTTTGGTGTAATGATAGACTATCTGTTATCCTAGAAAGACCACATCAAATTTGTCTGCAAAAAGACAAAACAAAGAATTTATTTTTTCCGCCGCCTTAGGTCTTTTGCGGCGAGTAAACAAATTGTTCTTTTGTTTTTTACTTCTGTGATTATGAGTGTTCTACAGTATTGCTATACTACATGGTACAAGTGTTTGTCCACTACTTTAAAATCAAAACTGCTCCACCAAATGAAAATCTGCTCAAAGACTGTAGGTCAACCCTTGAGAAACACGAATCAGCCTATCATAATAACATATTAAGGCTGGCCAACAACATTGTCTCTGACACCAACCATATNGAACCACAACAGTGCAACTGGGCTCTAAATATTTTGGGAACCTGTTTTTCTTTGGGCCCTCTGCAGTCTACTCAGTGGTTAGATTGAATTGGTTGGTAGGAAATTATTTGGCTCACCACCTGACTCCCATAAAGTTCCTATTGTTATTCATAACGAAAAAATCAAGCTGGTATTTTCATACAGATACTTGGGTGTAATGATAGACTATCTGTTATCCTGGAAAGACCACATCGAATTTGTCTGCAAAAAGACAAAACAAAGAATTTATTTTCTCCGCCGCCTTAGGTCTTTTGCGGCGAGTAAACAAATTGTTCTTTTGTTTTTTACTTCTGTGATTATGAGTGTTCTACAGTATTGCTATACTACATGGTACAAGTGTTTGTCCACTACTTTAAAATCAAAACTGCTCCACCAAATGAAAATCTGCTCAAAGATTGTAGGTCAACCCCTTGAGAAACTCTATGAATCAGCCTGTCATAATAACATATTAAGGCTGGTCAACAACATTGTCTCTGACCCCAGCCATGTTTTGAACAGTGAATACAAATTGTTATCATCAAACCGGAGATACAGGGTTCCATGATTTAATAAGGTTAGACTGAAGCACTCTTTTGTGCACCAGTCAATCCTAAAATTAAATATGGAGCTTAATCCCAGATCATCAAATGTACGTTGAAGGGTCTTGAATATTTGTCTTTTGTGATTGTAATGCTATGTTAAATGTATGTATCTTTGTACCTTGTCCTAATTCTTGTCTTTTTTGTGGTGTTGCAAACGGAGCTGCTGTGACGCAAGAAAAATTTCAGACTTGATCTGACAATAAAGTACTATCATCATCATTATCATCATCATCATTTAAACTATGATTTTCAGTCCATAGTATGTTCAGCTGATATTCCGTGATCCAATTCCAATCGTGCTAACCCTAGACTAACCTTCTACTAAGCAACACACCTGTTAATTCCAGCTTGTTATAGGCATTATTGTGCACTTGACACTGAAACAGGAACCTGTTCCTATTTAAATCTGCAGAGGTTTTGATGCTAAGCTTCCAATCTATTTTACCAATGACTTGTGACTTCTTATATTCTTTAACTGTTGCTCAGAGTATCTTTGTCTCTTTCTGCCCTTTCAGTTGTCAGTCTGGTTGAACCATTGTACAGCGTTTTGTCCTCAAAAAATAGAGTAGTCCTCTCAGTCATCAGACTGTACCAAATCAAGCTTTTGTGGCAGGCCATTCCAAAATGGAAAGAAGCTGCTCTGTAGTCTGGTGGTGCAGCAGCGGATACATCTGTATTGCTTGCCAGATAGGGTGAACAGATTGTTGCTGTGGTGGGTATTGTGGGTTTTGTCTTTTAGTATTCTTATTCGTATTTAGTATACTTGGCACAAGTGAACACATACTGTAGGGAACCGCAAGGTCGACGGTTCAAATCCCGACTCGAGAAAGCTTTTACAGCTTTTACACACACAGGGCTTAGATGTGTTAAAATGTTCCACATCATCAACTTTTATACCTACACACATACTAACAACCACACATCTTAAACTTCAGATGTACTACAATTGGCGCTCATTTTGGGGGTGTAACTGAGTAACACCACATAAAATAACAATTCCTACTTACCAATTGTGACCATACATTTGTAGGTGTCACATTAAGATCTAATTACTCAGTCAATTTCTTTGACACCTCAACTCATTTAAGGGGAATTACTTGACAGTTAGCTACTTACAGTGCGTACACTTCAGTGCTCAGAGCTAACTTGAGGGGATCTCCCTCCTTCCTCTCTCCTTTTTAACTGTTTTTGGCAGTGGATGCTGAGTAGCAGAGGGCTTAGAGTACAAGTCAACACACTTTGTGGGAACTGCAGGGTCAGTGGTTTGACTCACAACTGTTCCACAGTGCAATGCATTTGTGCTTCGAGACACAGGACCACTCTCCTTTTTAAGTGTCATTGGCAGGGTGCTTGGAAGCACAGCGGTTAGAGTACATCACGTATGGCAAAACACTCTGTGGGAATCGCAGGGTCAGCGGTTCGACTCCTGACTGTTTTTCCAGCAATGCTTTCAAAATTATTTCAGCTGTCAGCATTCACATGCATTTTCTGCAGGAAATGCATTTTAGTTATTATTCCCCCACCAGTGTTTTTTGGCACTTAACTCCTTCCACATTTTTCAACGTAGAAACTAGAAACCGAACATCAAAATATGCAACTCAATTGGGACATGCCGGCTATTACTTTCCCATTCATGCCATTCAAACTTTCAGAAATATTCAAAGTTTTCTGTGAAATTTTCCTCATTCAAAAGAATAGACAAAATGTTCAAAATTGACGCATTTTCAAACTTTTTCATGCATTTTCAACTCTTATCTACTCATCCATAGTTTCAGCTAGAAACTCAATGAAACTCAATACATGTAACTGTGGAAGCAAATGGACTTAAATATTTTGCACTATGTGCCTCCAAGTGACAGGAGTGCCAAGCAACTGCCGAATAGACTCCTACAATAACTGAGAGCAGAAATTTCAGGAGGAGAACAGAAACAGGGACTTTTCTAACCTGCTCCAGTTCTCACATTTTTGACGTTATACACACAAATTTCACACAGTGCGTTCAGCAGGGTCTCCTATTTCTCATGATATCATCATTTAGGCAATAGGAGTTACGGCCTTTGACCTATAAGCAGGAGTTTGAGAGGTGCGCCTTAGCTTAAACTCTGTGAAACTAACTCTCTGAGCCAGGAGTCACTTAGCAGTTACCATCACCATGGCAACCTTTGACTGCAGTTGGGAACACACAGCTGATTGAGATGAGCTAATAAGTGCAGTTTGACACACACACATACAGGAGTTAGACATCCTCACACCTTTTCAAGTATTTTTCAAGTCTTGTCTAAGTCTAATTCACTAATTCATACTTTTAGCTAGAAACTCCATTCAAACCCTAAAATGTTTCACAATTTTCATAAATTCTGTTTTTCATTCAACTTTTAAATCCCATTCATACTAATAAAACCCTGTCCCACCTTTCCAACTCTTCATACTCCTTTAGCTAGACTACTTCTTAACACAAACTTAAGCCAGCAATGCAATTTGGCTCCCAGCTTACACTTCATTTTACATCCTTCATCCCTTTCCAACTCTTCATACATACATTCTGGGTATTATTGAAGTTGAAGTTTAGTTATAATGGAACTGAATGAAGAAAAATCTTCAAATCCCATTCATACCCTTTCCCACTTTTCCAACTATTCATACTTCCTCAGCTGCTTCTTCATAAAAAATAAAGCTAGCAATCCAGTTTAGCGTCCGCTTTTCAATAAACCTTAAAATATTCCACATCTTTCATACATGATTCACATTATTCAACTTTCTAAGCCAGCAATCCAGTTTAGCGTCAGCTTTTGAACAAACTTTAAAATATTCCATATCTTTCATACATGATTGGTATTATTTAACTTTTAAAGCCAGCAATCCAGTTCAGCATCAGCCTTTCAACAGCCAGCATTCAAACCACAATTTCTTCAGAAATTGCCTTCTCTAGTTTTACTTTGATTTTCTCATACATATTGTTTGAGCATTGTTGAAGGGAGCCTGAGAACAAGAATTTCATTGCCAACAATTGCTTCACTGTTTTGCATCTGTCGTGGCAACTGAAAAGTCAGAGCCTGTCTAGTGCAGATGAGAGTTGGTACTCAAGTACCACATGACACAATATTCACCTTCCCAAAAGATCTTTATTGCTTGCAAGCAAGAGCCATCATCAGCAGTACCGATATGACTAAAGAAAGTCAGTGACTCCTCAATTCTTATAGTCTTTTGAGACAATGCATACATTGACTGTTACAAAACAACAAGATGCACATGATCTCTCTCAAGATGTTTTTTGATCTTCCTCCACTCGTCATGACTNTACACAGAAAGAGGCTTCAGCCTCCGTCAGGCCAAACTCCTTTACAATGAGTTCACTTCTCTTCAATCCTATAAAAAAGCATAAGCAGATGAACAAAAGCATACTTATATTTAGAGAAAAACATAATCATAAGAGAAAAACATGGTCATATAAGAAAAACATAATCATGAGGGAAAAACACATGCTTATCACAGGTTCTTCCCCAACACATCTAACTATAAATGAAAGGAGTCTCTGTTTGTCCTTCAATTATCTTGACAACCATTCATCCGATTGAGGATCGAAGAACCCAAGGGCGTGCAATGTTGAGTGTGAAGTTGTTTGGATGAGTGGTTCTTGAGAAAACCGCAAATTCAACCGTCTTAAGTTTCCTTAAGAAATACAGCTGTTTCTGAGCTTTCTTTACCAGGGTGGAGATGTGAGATGACCATGACAGTTTCTCTGTGATGCTGATTCCCAGGAACCTAAAACTGTTCACTTGCTTCACCTCAGCTCTATTGATGTAGACAGGAGTGTGTCTTCGCCTTCTTTTTCAGCTTGTTGGTTTTGTTGACGTTGAGCAGAAGGTTGTTCTCTCTCTGTCGTCTGTTTGTGAGGAAGTCCAATATCCAGTTGCAGAGTGTGGTACTCCACTGGTAGTACAGAGTGCTAAGTTTACCAATTTCATGAGGTGATAGTGAGCTGAAATCAACAAACAGCATTTTGATGTAGGTGTTGTTATTTTCAAGGTGTGTGAAGACTGAGTGGAGTGCAGTGGAGATGGCATCCTCTGTGGATCTTTTGGTTCAGACTGCAAACCGGTGAGAGTCCAGGCTATCTGAGATGTTGGTACATGTTGTCAGTACATGGCCAGGGATGTTATCAGGTCTAGCAGCTTTGCTCACATTCACTTTCAGCCCGGTTCTTCTCACATCTGCTGTGGATACCGACAGTGGCCGGTCTTCTGGAGGCAGAGTAGACTTGACAGCTGACTCTTTGTTGAGGAGATCAAAGCGAGCATAAAATGTGTTAAGCTGATCTGGCAACGGGCTTCAAATATGATGGGGCGCTCCTGCTTTTGTAGTCTATAATGGTCAGGATCGTCTGCCACATGTCTTGGGTGTTGAGGTCTCCCTCCTGATACCTCCGTTTTGCCTCCATGATGCCAGCTTTCAGTCTCACTCTGGTGATGTTGTATGCTTCCTTGTCTCCTGACCAAAAGGCAGCTTTTTTTGCTCCAGATAGAGCCCTCACCTCTCCATTTATCCAGGATTTCCAGCGGTCCTGGCTTGGTGGTGGGAAGATGTTCCGAGCAATGATTGTCTCATGGTCCGTTGCACTTAATCCAATCCCTGCGCTTCCTTTTCCGATGTTGGTGAGTGTTCTTCTGTCATAGGTAAAACCTGCTTTGGTTATAGGGGCGAAAAAATAACAAATAAAAACAAAAATGCAGCAAAGTTTGTGGGAGATACTGGCCATTTCGTCTGCACGCACCGCCATCTTTTTATATACACATCCCTACTCAGAATTATTGAGGCACTGATTTTTCATATACATGCTCAATTTAGTCAACTGTTGAACCATCTCAATCATATCTACAACTGTATTCAGTGTGGAGGTGGTATTCTGGAGTTAGGAGTGTTCACACTTGTCAACACAAGTATGGGACACAGTGGACATACTATACTGCACATCAGTCTGTTTCCACTTTGATATTATATTGATATTATGATCATTGATATTATACAAATGAAAAAGTTTTTAAAGCCTTCTTCTGTACTGAACCAAAGTACAGAAGATTTGAAAAGAAGGAAGAATTAAAAGGATTTATGTTTCCCAAGGAAATCAATAAAGTGTAAATAGCTAATAAGCATGCAGAAATTAAACACACATGAACACACACACACCTTAATAAGCATTTCTAGTTCCATCCTCAGGCTCATCACTTCTAGTGTTACTGCAGCAACTCGGCCCACATCAGGATCCATGACATCATCAGGGAAGCTGAGCCCATCTGGCTGCTGATTGGAGTAACCATAGAGACAGAGCACTGTTCGTCCTCCCTGGGAGTGGAAAGAACAAACAGCATGTAATGTGAACTCAACTTTTTTGTTTACTTTCCTAGTCTGAAATTAGACCTTCCCAGGTTCTTTACATAGAAGTTCTGCCAGTCAGCACGTGAAATCATCCCTTGAGATCGAGAGTAAAAGGGACAGAATTGAGAGAAAACTGTAGCAGTAACAGGGTAAAGACACAGTAGGGACAAGATCAGGACAGGATCAGGATAGATCCTATCCTGGACTGGTTCAGGACAGGATTGGGGCAGGTTCGGGAGATGATCAGGACAGGTTTGGGACAAGACTAGCACACGTTCAGGGCAGATTCAGGGAAAGACCAGGACAGGTTGGGGACACGACAGGATTATCAGCAATTAAAGTCACAGGACTGGGTGGAAACAAGTTCTCAAGGCTGCTCACCAACTAAACAATGACTGCTCTGTGCAAAATGGAAGGGTCAATCAGAACAATGATTAAGCTCATATCTCTGCTAAGTGACTACTTTCATTTACTGTAACCACAGAAAAAAAAAAAAATATTACATTGGTGATCTTCAACAGTAATTTCAGTTATGGGGCTAGACTTCATGCTCCTACTGTCGGTCAGTCTATATTCTAGACTTAGGAATACAAGCAATTTGTAGACTGACTAAAAATTGTACGTAATGATTTAGTCATCAGTTCTTTGTATTACTTCTTATTGTTTTAAGTTATTTTGATCCCTTGAGTAGTACATTTTTATAGAGCACTTCTAAAACTCTACTATACTCTATAATATGTTTTTTTGATTACCTGAATAGCATCAACAGTGGCCCTGAATACTGGGTTGTTGTGTTTCACGGTCCTCCAATACTTTGGCCTGTTGGGATTTGTCAAGTTACAGCCATACTTTTCCAGGATGTTCAGTGCTGTAGACAAGCGTTGGAGAGATGCAAGGGTCTGAGGAAGAAGCAGACAGAACTGTAAATTTGGCCACAAGTTATACAGTTTTAAAGTTCAAGTTCAATCTGAAATAGAAACAAGCAATTAATCTCAAATCCACCTGCAACCACAGTTTGGCTCTGTAGAGCTGTTTCGTCTATTACACACAGAAAACATGGTGACCATCTGATCTTCAACATGTTCAGAAACTTGAATTCAACTAAAAAAGAGTCATGGTCTACTCTTCGCAGGGTGGCTGGGCTGCTGTATTCATATTTAAAACTCTGCAGATCCCAGAAGACAGTTTGTCCTCTGAAGAAAACTCTCCAGAAGATTCAAACTGCGTTTAAAGGGGATGAAATTAGTAAGTTTGATGGCCATGATTGTCACAGACTCTAACACGCCCACCAATAATGTATGATCATGCATTCTTTCTGATCCCACCCTGTATCAAAGTGTGCCACAGGTGTGTCAGGTTAGCCTGGCCACTAAAGTACCTTCAATGCGCCTTTGGCATTGATTCTGCAAGTCTCTGAACTCTACTGGAGAGATGAACACTGTCTAACACGTCGGTCCAAAATCTCCCATAGGTGTTCAATTGGGTTAAGATCTGGTGACTGCAAAGGCCATAGCATATGATTCACATCATTTTCATACTCATCAAACCATTCAGTGACCCCTTGTGCCCTATGAATGGGGGCACTGTCATCCTGGAAGGATAGAAATGTTTCAGGATAAAGGTGCTCACTCAGAACATTGATTTGCAGTGACCCTTCCCTCTAAGGCCACAAGTGGACCCAAACCATGCCAGCAAAATGCCCCCCACAGCATAACAGAGCCACCGGATATGCATTGGTTATGTTTCTCCACTCATTCATTCAGTTTTCTCCTTTAATTTGTCACCCATCTGTATGTATATAGTATATACACCACATTTAGGTGGCTTAATTAAACTGATCTCTGTATTGTATTTCTGTAGAAGAAGCTAACCATTAAGCATTTTTTGACAAAATGAAAATATTTCTGCACTTCCAACTTAATTTAAGCCAGCCCCTTTATTCATGAGCTGTTTTTCGAGATGGCAACATTTGAGAATTCACAGTAAAACAGACATCAGTGGTGGAATGTAACTAAGTACATTTACTCAAGTACTGTGCTTAAGTACAAATTCAAGGTATTTGTACTTTACTTGACTCAATTGTATGCAAATTTATACTTTTAGCCTACTCCACTACATCTGGGAGGTAAATATTATAATTTTTTCTCCACTTCATTTGTCTGACAGCTTGAGTTACTAGTTACTTTTTTTATACAATTTTCCATACTCTTCATTCAGTTTGAAGGAGCACTGAAGGGAGGAGTGTATTTGTTTTGCTTTTAAGTTAAAATATCAACAAGCTTTCTGCAGGATTGCAGACTACACCTTTAAGTGTTCCTTTATGGGTTGAAAAAAATCTCCTACTTCTTAAGCTAAATAAACTACTTAACCCCTCCCCCCCCGAATTAGCTACAAAATGCATTTCCACACAGCTGAAAACAGGCTGTTTAGCTCAAGAAAATTAGACTTTTTAGAGATATACGGTTCTCACGGGACAGCAACACTACAAACATATGATGGTCTTGCATTGCTGTAGATTAAGCTTCCCAACAGTATATTAAATAGTTAAAATTATCTTAACCTTAAATATCTACATCACTAAACATTCACATTAATGAAGCAGTAATATTGATCCATAAACAGCATATATAATAGTAAAACACGGGACCATTTTACTGCACAATGAGTACTTTTACTATTGATAAATTTTGCTGATAATACTTACGTACTTTTATTTAAATAAGGTTTAGAATGCAGGACTTTTACTTGTAGTGGAGTGTTTTCACAGTGTGGTATTGATACTTTTACTTAAGTAAAGGATCTGAATACTTCTTCCACCACTGATAGATATCAACATACAGTGTGTGGGTAAGACGGAGTGTGGATTGTCTTGTCTTTTAGCCTAAAGTACAAAAACTTTATTTTATTTTTTTGTGACCAAATTTCTATTGGATGTTTTTTGTTCTGCGGGTGGGGTGGACAGACATCCTGGACAGACATCCTTCATGTCATGTGCCATAGTTACATTAAGTTAGTAAATAAATGAAACATAATCACACAATCATAACAAAACTAATAATAAAAAAGAAAACAAAAGAAAAATAAACCCTCCTCCGTCTCCATTTTTACTTGTATCCTCCTTCCCCTTTTTGTACTGTCTCTTCCAAAGTTACCCAGTGTCTGAGAAACATATTATCATAGACATCTTTTTCAAAGTAATCATTTCAGTCAACATAACTTTCAATCAGCCCTTGCATCAGATTTGAAAAAAGAAGGTAATTCTGAACTACTATGACATGAGAACCTACACATATTATTACTCAATACTATTTACTTAGAGTACTGATTGTAACCTATTTTGCCATATTTAGCTATTGAGAGTTCCAGTGTAAGGGTACCCATGTGTCGTGATTTTTAAAACAAAGTTTTTAAAAGCAAGATTATCATTCTTTTCGCTGACGTGATACCTGATAACCAAACTCACTAAGCACTAATGGAGCTTAAGCAATCATTCATCATTTAACAAAAGGACATCTGCAAAAAAAGGAATGTGCTCATGAAAACTCAGCCACCTGGGACCATGACATTGACACTCCCACGTCATATGCATATACACCCCTAAGCACTTCTTATTACAGAATGAGCATATGGGTGTGGGAGTAAGCTGACAGCGCTTGAGTGGTGTTGAGAGATATCAATGAACGAATTTCAAATGAATAAGTTGATGGTTGGAATTGCATGAAGACACTGGGGCATTGTCCCACACTCTTTTCCAATTTACGTGACATTTATATGCTTTAAGGTCAAAATTCCACACAGTAACTATGCCCATTGATGTTCGCCCAGCTTCTTATATATTGCAGTCTAAACACTTCGGCTTTGTTTGTTTACTAAATAGTTTGTAAACTGGATGAATAGGCAGCAGTTGACCCCACAGGACTCCATACATTCTCATAGCAGTTTAAAGTTGTAAATAGAAAAAAAAGTTGGACCAGGCAAAATAAATGCATTGGGCAATTGAGGAAAGATAAGAGGTTTTCCTCCTAAACAAAATTAAACTGTTGCAATAGATGGGTGTTTGTGCATGCCATCGTATATTGCACCTGCATAATTTTTACATTTGTTGCACCGTGTAAATTGTGGGTACTACGAGAGGATCAAAACAGTTTCTACAATAGTTAGGAGAAAGAGCAAAAAAGAGTAAGTTATCTAACTTGTGTGGGGAGACCGTGATATTCCATATTTAACCAAAGAGGCTGTGTATCTCTACCCAGGCAGTTGTGCAGTGAACGGATCAATAGACAGACTCTCCAGTTTCTTACTGAGACATCCACTGTCTGATAATGTATGTCATATTATTTAGCCATAACAAATCTGTTGTCACCTGGTATTTAGTGTGGTTAGTTAATAATAATAAATCTTAAAATAAGAGATATTTTATTCTCACGGGAGGCTGATATTCTCATGCACATATTACAATTCAGGAATATAGTGTTCTAAAGGTTTCAACAAGACGACACATGAAGAAGCCCAATTTAAAGGAAAAAGTGAAAATGAACTGTATATGTCTGTACCAAAGAGTTTGCCTTTATGTATATTACAGGTATGTACAGTTTTTAACAAATATTATATCTTAGCTAAACTTATTTAGCTGGGTAACTGTGTTTTAATTAAGCGTATGGAAGATGTCTTCGAGCGACCATTGATGTAATCAGATTGTCTGACTCTATGAATAAGAAATTCTGATCTCTGTCACAGTCAGAGTGCAAATTATACAATGACAATCGGGCGGGTCAACTTTTTTTCCTTCGGGGGTGTAAAGGGAACCCAGTACAGTGCAGGTGTGTGCTTCAGTGAACTGAAGTCTTACAATCCTTACAGTATATTGCTTGTTTAACGTAATGTCTACGGCCTGTAGAAGATAATAAATCAAATCCATTACACCAGCTCATGGGCCATGTACCACACAACAACTTTTGTAGTCAGGGGTCACCAACAAAGTATTCTAGAGCAAAACTGCCAGCAAGTCAGACCCACACACACACAACAACAACAGCAGACCCACACAATGCTGTATCAGAACCAAGGACTTTATCGACACGCCAAAGAGACAGATGTGGTACTACCATACAGCATCTAGGCCTGTGCCTGACTAACATTAAAGGCATAGACCACCGAAAAAAATTTAAACACCTCTCAATATAATGTTGTCCAGTAAAACACCACCTTTAACTAATACCTCAATATAAACATATAATTCACATTTTGGACAATGTCAACAAAAACAGAGCATTTTGAGCTTCCTAAAGATAAATGTTATGGCTGAGCTTTTGTATTGAATTGCAGTAGATTGTACAGGTGTACCTAATAAAGTGGCCACTAAGTGTATATTGCTAATGAAATACCAAGCCATAGGCACAGCTAGCTAGCTATTTAGCCAGCATTGGAAATGAAAGGGCGCGCTATCAGAAAACTCTGAAGGTAAGAAAGTAAAGTGTATTAAACTTGCTAGAGAGCTATCTACTTACATTAACCTGCTGAGTCTCCATTGGCTTGCACGACGCATGTGAGCCACTATGATAGGAGTGAGGCAGGTAGACGAGACGTTCAACTAACGTCAAGGTTAAGAAATGGTATGGTCCGCTTTAGGAGTGTCTGAAATCGTTTTACAAAATTCTTCAAGGCATGAATATGCGAAATATATTGTAATATTTATGGTTACACGTAAGAAGGATATATAAATACTTCAACCCCCCCGACCTGTTGTTTTTAGCTCTTTTGGGGGGGGTCCAAGTCTTAATTAGGGGGGTCAGACCCCTCCAATCCCCCCCATAATTCGAACCATGGTCACAGTAATAAATTTAGTTCAGCTTTAATCAGTGATAACTGGTGATCATTATCGATGGAAAAAAGTACATTGTCGTTCACCGGTTAAAGGGGAAAAAGCAGTTTTAAGAGTTTTTAATAGTTCTAACTGAGCATTGTTTTTTGTAGAAGCAAGGGAAATAATATTGTTTCTAATAAATTATTTAATGGCATCCCAAAGGAATCTCACATGACCTCATGAACATGAACTCCCGATCTAAATTGGCTACAGAATAAAAAAAAAGTCACTTAAAAAAGTGAAAGTGAATTTCCATCTTGAAGCATGGCTAGATGTAGTCGAAAGATTCTAACAGATATCTAACAGAGATATACGGTATAAACTATTTCTGTTTTAAACTTTTTTATAAACAGATTTATCAATGCTGACATTAGAATGTATTCAAGGAAATGATTTGTGTCTTCCTGAATAGAAGGTAAACTCTGGCCGCTCAGGATATCCAGAAAAATATCAGCAAATCCTTTGTTTTGTTATCAGCTGCAGAAAAGACTGCAACTATAAAATAGTTATTTTTTACTCTGTTAAGTTCTTCTAACATAGCAACATCTACTTTATTTTCATTCTGTGAAGAATAGAGAGGTGGTACCCGGAGATGCCTGCAACAGGGGTACACAAGGCCACCGCTTCCATCTATGATCCTCACAAACAACAAAGTTATGCAAGCTATTGTTGGGGTTTTCATGAGGCATCATTGCTTCACGGAAACTTGGTTACATTCTTCACCACAAGACTCCGCCTGTGAAATCGAGGGTTTTACTCTGGTGCAAGCAGACAGAGGTATCAGCTCTTGTAAAAGCAAAGGCAGTGGGATCTGTGTCTATATAAATGACAGGTGTTGTCGTCAGTGCATTGTGAATGGCAGGATTTGTGACAAAGACGTTGAGATCTTGTACCTGACACTGAGATCATTTTACTTGCCCAGGAAATTTGGATGTGTGCTGCTGTTTGTTGTTTACGCACCTCCCAGTGGCAAAGCTACCAGAGCAGCAGGTACTGTTGCAGACTGTGTTCACATGCTGCAGCTACATCTAGAGGCCCCGATAATAAGGAAATGATTTGTGTCTTCCTGAATATAGATTATATCTGCAGCATGGTACAGCAAGGTATTTACATTTTTAGGAGACTGAGGTCATTTGGAGCAAACAAACAGATCCTGTTATTGTTTTTCCAATCTATAACACAGAGTGTTATGCAGTATGGAATCAGCGCATGGTACAGTCTCTCTGTTCAGCTTAAAGCTAGACTGACTGGAGCACCACGTATCTGCTCAAAGATTGTGGGTCAAACGCTTGAGTCAAGTCAAACTGTGTTTGCTAAAACGATGTTCTCTCTGTCTGGTAATTACATCAGACCCATCTCGTATTGCATTTGAAAAAGATCAGCTTTTGCCGTCAAATAGAAGATTTAGACTCCAAGAGGCTTGAATGAACAGGTTAAAGAACTCTTTTGTTCCTCGGTCTGTCAAAGTGTTGAATCAGAGTTTGGGTTGCAGGTAGGCCCCAGTGTAGACTAAGCACTGAAAGTAAGAGGGAGCAATTAAATTGATTGTACTGCAGCCACTTATTTTTAATTTCTGATATGTATGGCTGTATGTTTGTAGTATTTGTTTTCTTGTTTGGGTTAATTTTGTTTTTTGTTATGTATGTGTCTCCTTGGGTTGCAAGACACATTTCAGCAAATATTCTGATAATCAAATAAAATCAAATCTCTATACAACTTGTCAGTTTGATTGAATCATTTATGCCCTGGATATTCCATGGTGAAACTATTGAAGAAAATAAATAAATAAATAAAAGACAGCAACATCAAGCTAACAGTAAAGAAGAAGCAAGCATTAGCCCACTCGACCACCAAGATGGCACAGGCACGTTGACTTTGGAAGACCACTGTGAACTCTTCGATATCGCACCTCCTTGGAAAATGATCCTTGAGGTTTTTCTGTCCAGCAAAAAATAAAGGAAAATCTAACAACAATACAAGCTACTAGTACTACCAGGGTTGAAACAGAGCTATCCAGCCTTGCCATTCACATCAACCAAGCCGAGCAGCCTATATCCGACGTGGAAGATTGAATCAGAGCTATCCAGCCTTGCCATTCGCATCAACCAAGCCGAGCAGCCTATATCCGACGTGGAAGATTGAATCAGACCTATCCAGCCTTGCCACTCGCATCAACCAAGCCGAGCAGCATATATCCGACGTGGAAGACCTACTATTCCCAATTTCAGCAAGCCACAAGGCACTCGAGTCCTTGGCAAATTAGCTATCCCAGAAAGTGGACTATTAAGAGAATTATTCACTGAGGAATAATCTACGGATCATCAACATCAAAATATGGAAGGAACAAACATAAAATCCTTCACCACTGACCTGCTCAAAGACATCCATCAGATCTCCGACGACCAACCGGCTCTGGAGTTGGAACAGGAGGAAAAACACATGCACAATCTTGCTCAAACTACTTCGGCTTGAAGATAAAGAAAGGATCCTCACAGAAGAACAAATAGTTATCATTCAAGTCCCAAAAATTCTTAATATTCCAGGATTATTCAGCAGCTGTGTCACGGAAAAGAATGGAATATAATGCCACCAAAGCTGCACTGCATCGTCAGAACGTCCCCTTCAAACTGCTATTCACGGCCAGACATATAGCTATGACACGCCGACTAAAACCAAAGCTGAACTCTCACGTCTGAGGCCTACCATCTGCTTCTGAATGGATTCAACGGCCAGCACGATATCTATGTCTGTAACTAAATTAGCGTATTTATTTCCCAGTAAATTGGCGCCCTATTCCTGAATAATAGTAATATACATTTCTTCAGTTAATTTGAGCCCCTGAACTTGATGGGAAAAAGTTATCAACAGACTTAAATTTCGGAATAACGTCTTATTTGACATGATGCTGGTTTAAATGTTTTTTTTCGTTCCGAAGAGCAACAACTGATAGTATGTTGATGTTGTAGTTTGGAAATGCAATCATAAGGGTTGTGTGACAATCTCAAGTTGGAATGTAGGCGGATTGAATAGTCTAGTGAAGCACTCCAGAATTTTGTGCCATTTGGCAAAACTTAAATCAGAAATAGCAAGAAACTCATCTTACACAATCCGAAGCTTGTATATTAAAACAAAAATAGGTAGGACAGGTTTTTCACTCAGGATTATTGCTATAGTTATTGTAAATTTGTATGGTCCAAATATAAAGTCTGTCCCCTTTTTCAATGGTTTTAATACGGTTATCTTACAATATGCAGGTGAACCCATTACAACGGCAGGTGACTTTCACACTGTTCCTGACCCCAAACTAGACAGGAATAGTAAAACCCTTCCATCTGACCTAACTATCTCAGTTACACTTACCAATTTATGCAAAAGGTTGGATTGGTCTGATGTGTGGAGATTACTAAATCCAGAATCTAGAAATTATAGTTTCTATTCAAACCCAAACAAATCATACTCAAGAATAGACACTTTTTGGGTTACTCAAGAAGTACTTTCGAATGTCTGGAGCTCCAAAATTCATAACATGATTAATAGTGACCACTGCCCCACTGGCCTTCTCTCCATCCATTCATTGTATCAAACCCTCCATGTGGAAATTGAATAATTCTTTACTCTTAAATGAAAATTTGATTGAAATGATTAATACTGAAACACAACATGTTTTTGATATTAATAGTGAACCAGTTAAGTCCTTTGCAGCAGTCTGGGAAGCATACAATGCTACATGCAGGGGGTAGCTGTCATGACCTGGTTCAAGCAGTCACGACAAAAAGGGAGACAACACCATGCGATGGTTCAAAGTAATATTTTATTTTAACCAAATTAAACCAAATTAAGCCGGATTAAATCTCAAACTGAATATTTCAAAGATGGGATGTGGACATCAGTAGAATCAGTGGTGTAAGGTGTGTGTGTGTGTGTGTGNTGACATAGTCCACTAAGTTCTTCGGTGGCTCATCCTTGACCAGCCCACCCTGCAGAACAGCCTGAGGACCACGCACTGAGTGACCAAATACTAAGTCATTGGGACTAAATCCCGTACTCTCTTGGACCACCTCCCTGGCTGCCAACATTAGCCATGGTAGTCCCTCCTCTCAGTCTCTTCCCATTTCCATACCACAAGTTCGCAGCATGGACTTCAAAGTCCGATGAAACCGCTCCAGCGCCCCCTGGCTCTGTGCATGGTAGGCCGACGAACAGTTGTGTTTCACCCCCAGCTGCTTCAAAACCTGTTTAAACAAGTGGGAGGTAAAATTAGAACCCTGGTCACTCTGAATCACCTGGGGAATACCAAAAACTGAGATGAACTGAGTTAGGGCTCTCACTACTGACTTTACTGAAATAGAGCGCAATGGATATGCTGCAGGATATCGTGTAGTTTGACACATCACAGTCAGCAAGTAAGCACAACCAGACCTGGAGGGAGGCAGGGGCCCCACACAATCCAAGATCAAATATTCAAATGGTTGGCTCACTGCTGGAATGGGACTGAGGGGAACAGGTTTAATAGCCTGACTGGGCTTTCCAGTAAGCTGACAAACATGGCATGACTTAACATATCTGGCAACATCACGCTTTAGACGAGGCCAGAAGAAGTAGCGTAGGACCCGATCATAGGTCTTCTTTACACCCAAATGACCACAAGCATCATGTGCAATCTGCAGTACCACATCACGAAAACAAGTGGGCACCACCAACTGGAAAATGGCCTCCCCTACAAAGTCACCAGTACAGGGTACCCACTTACGCACCAGCAAGTCTTTCTGAACCAGGTAACCCTGGGCTAGGAGCCTGGCCTTCTCAACAGGCATTACCTCTTTCCACAATGCAGACAGGGAGGGATCAGCCCTCTGGCTACTCACCCAATCTTCCCTAGAAACAGAGGATGGAAGATCAGGCAATGGAACCACATGTTCGTTAAGTACTCTATCCTTCCAACCCCTCAACTCAGATGGGTCCAGAGCAGAGTCCTTACGGCTCTGTGCACGTGTCACAGCACAGGCCGGAAAAACCAAACCACTCTCTTCTGAACCCCTAGACACCATTGGGTTGGAAACAATGACAGGTGGTGGCGGAACATCTGCCCATACCCGATTGCCTGCCAGATCGTTACCCAAAACCATGGAGACTCCCTCAATTGGCAACTCAGGCCGCACTCCAACTGGAACAACCCCATGAACCAGCTCACAATCCAGTTCTATAATATGGCGCGGCACAGGAACCAAACCCATCTCCATCCCCCTCATCAGTATATAGTCACCAGTTGCTGTCTCAGATGAAAAAGGCAACGCAGAGTCCAAAACAAAAGATTGCTTCGCGCCTGTATCTCGAAGCAACTTGATCGGAACACGGTTGTCACTACCGACCAACGACACCACAGCATCAGCAATGAATGGCTCAAAACCAGAATCCTCATCCGGGTGCACACAAG